>FIZR01005604.1:0-35624 GCA_900060175.1 Ferrisia virgata
ATCAGATTAGAATTTAGAGAATAATATCTATGTTGAGATGGTATTTGTACAATTTTCTCACCAGTAGGAGTATTCAAAGGAAATGAATAAACAATATTTCCTCTTGATTTTCCATTTTCATAATTTGATTCAATGAGATTAATTTGAATTGCATTTACTAGAAAAATATCAACCATTATATCAGAATAAGCTGTAGTATCTTTATCTATAACCCTTTTACTAAAACCTGAAAGACAGCCTATAGAGTTTGATAATTTGAAATCTACTTTTTTCTTTTTACATACTATTTTAATTTTTCTTGTATTGGGTTGTACAATTGCAGTTAATTCAGCCTCTTGAGTTTTTTTATCTAGTCTAATTTGACCTAAAAGTGCTTGCACTTCATAAGTTCCAGGAGGAATAATAATTTTATCACGAGCTCCTTTATTATTTGTAAAATTAGTTATTATATGGGTGGGAATGAAATTGATTCTATAGATAATCCGAGTATTGCAACAGCAATGAAGGGAATAGTTTCTTTTAGTGATGACTTGGCTTATAATGATGCTTGTTGAAAAATAAAATCAACTCCCAGCATGATTAATAGTAGTGATTATTTTTCTATTTGTATTCCACTTAAAATATTTCCAGGATTTTTTGAAGATTATACAAATTATGTATATCGAATTCACCAAGAATTGGGATTAATTAAAACAAATACAAATTATAATAATGTCTTATTAGTAGATGGAACTTTGGCTGATAATCATTCAATTTCTATAAATTTAACTGAAATCATTTGGGGAATTCCTCAATATAAATTTTCATTAAGTTATGAAGTGAAAATTAATAATGAAAAAATTTGCCCAACAGTTAAAGAAAATCACCCAATTTCGCTAAAAATATAGAAGAAAATTTTCCAAGTGACAAGTATTGAATAAAAAAAAAAAAAAGAAGAAAAAAAAATGATACCAATTATGTTTAAAATATAAAAACTTAACATTCTTTCGATGTTTATTCTTCACGTGCAAAGAGTTCTAAGTATGTTTATATTCTAGGTCAATTTTCATCCATTTTTCGACATCTTTTTCTAATTTTTAATTGGTTTTCTACACTTTTCCTTCAAGATAAAAATTGTACGAACTGGTTGTTTTTGAACCAACCAAAAAGTGCACAAGAAATGTAAAAAAACCGCTTCCTTGATCAATTAGTAGAAAAGATATGGAAGTTTTTAGCCTTTCTGACTTTGAAAAAGTAATTTTGTTCACATAAGATTTATTAGGGGTGCTTCATGGGCCTTCTAGGGCTTTCAACTTTTCAGTCCTACTGCTACACCTCGCTGATCCAAAATAGCCTAGTATTTGGGCAATTTTTTTTTTCTTAATTTTTTGAATCTGTCGTTCTCACATCTCTTCTCCAAAATTTAGTACGCATCCTGCATATATCTCGAAGTGGTGGGGATTGGACTTTGCCGTCTTACTGCCCCCTCCCCTCGCAGACCCAAAAAAGGTAGTTTTCTACGCACCTTTTCTAATTTTCCGAATTAATGGTACCCATATCTCATTTCTTAATTAAGATAAGAGGTTGAAATTCGGTATGTGGATTCTAGACCGTGCCTTCTTCAAGGAGAAGTAATTTACTTCATGTAAACTACCGAAGACCTATATTTCTAATGAACTGACTGGTGTTCAAGTCTTCGAATTAAAATCTTATGGCTCTGTGATATGAAAAATGCCAAAAAAAAAAAAAACACCAACAAATAGATTCATGTTCCATTTGGAATAACAGGTATATCTAAATCTAATAGCTCGTGAAAAAGATGAAACTTCCGCTCAAATTGACCTTCCCCTTTCGCCTCTTCATCTTACACTTCTTTTAATTTAGTGGATATGAACGACTCTGGCCTCATATGTAGGTATACGAGTATGTCTCATATCCTCATCACGAAGACAAAACTCGTGCTATTAATTACGTTATCTATACCGGCACCACCGGGGCCAGGCGTAAACGTTTAAACACCATTAAAGTTGATTTCGTCACATCGTCGTATACGTGTACACGTAGCTATTCGTCTTTCAGAAAAAGGGATAAAAAACCTGTGTAGGTAGGTATATTATTCTTATGTACTTATATATACTGACAGATCCATCATCGTTCGACCATTATACGGTGTGATAAACGTTAAAAATGACTCGCTACCAATAAACGCTGTCATTTTGTGGAGTCCTAAAATATGGCTATGTACCAAAGTGACGTACGTGAGCTCACTTGTGGGTAGTATTAATCAGTGCGAGAGAGATGGAAGAAGAAAGAATCAACTCGGCGGGGTATCTGGTACGTTGGACAGGTCGCGGTCAGGTACAACTCAGAAATCATGTTTTTTGTTGATCGAGGATCATTTTACGTATTTTATTACCGGTGTAAATTACCTTGCACGTGTGAATTACTAGGCACATATTACTACGTCATCGTATGATAGTACGTAGACTATAGACGCACACCCATACCTATATTATACGAGTTACTTTTCCTTTTTTTTTTTTTTTTTTTTTTCGATTTTCTTTTCCTTTTTTTTTTTTTTTTTTTCTTCTCAACGTATAAATGAGAGAGGCAGGCATTTTATTCACGCTTGTGAAATGATCTAATCAAAGCACAATTAACCGAGCTGTTAAGCGTATTTGCAAACAGAATCGATACAAGTTCACGGTTAACTTGTTTTCCTTTATTTATTATTTATTTTTTTTTTTCAATTGGAAAAATACTTCCTGATTATTTTCATACCTAAAAGGATTTTTTTTTTTTTTTTACTTCAGAAAGAGACTCGGTGTGACGATGGAATATCATACAATAGATTTTAGATATTGGCAAATATTAGTATTTGTATAATTTTTAACGTGTTAACGCTTTTTTTTTTTTTTCATGTGTACCTAATACCTATGTAATGTATACTTTACTGATAATGCTTTTAAATGCACAGTACAAATAATGCAACGAGCTAAAGCTTCCCTCTTTTACTCGACCTACAGAGTAAACGAAACGTACTGATAGTGTTGAATACATAAGCGATGCGTTTCCGTTACCGTTATGGCGTCTATGCACATATTTATGTGTTTTTGGTAATTTGATACTTTTGCCGCCATTTTTTCCCTTCTTTTTATGTTTTTGGTTTTACTTTACGTTAATGGTGTGCACTTTACAAGTATTGTGCTCGAGTGTACGAATACGAATACGATGCGATGGGGGTCGACATTAAGAGTACATCTCTACGTGTACAAGTGTACCTTTTTTTTTTTTTTTCAATGCTTGTACCGACAGCAGCTTCTAATCGTTGGAGTGAATTGCATAGAGAGAGGAGGAATAGCTGAGATGAGGGGGTTTGTTAAGTAATCCTATACGTATAGTGTATGCTTTTATGTACTTCGAGTTTTTCGAGATTATTCTTGTGAGATTTTTGATTCTGCTAAAGAGTAAGTACATTGTAAAATTTATTCTGAATTGAAAACCGCGGTAAAATTAAATGTTGAAACTGGCACTAAAAAGAAATTATAAAGGAGTATGGTGTTTATACGTGAGAATTGTTTTAGGGGTTTAAAAAAAAAAATGTTTCAATGTCATTTTCATATTTTTATCAATTTTTGTTAGAAAGAAGTAGTTTCAAAGATTGTTTGCCTTTTTTTTTTTAATAATATTTAAAACTGATACAGTTTTGAAATTAATTTTTATAAATTTTTTGTATGCTTCAAAATTGTTATCTGGGCTTATTGAAGATTTCCATGGTTTTTTCACCACTTTAAGGTGATTTTAATAATTTTTTAATTGTTTTGTAATCCTTTCTATCACTTTTTTTGAACAATTTTTGAGATTTTTTTCATCATTTTGAAAGTATAGCGATGAATTTTATCTAAATTTTATTAATTTTTAGCAGTTTTAAGCTATTTTTATAGTACTTTTATCAATTGTCACAATATTTTGAAAAATATTTTGCATAATTTTTATGACATTTCAATGAAGTTTTATTTATTTCCCAAATTGATGCAATTATAAAGTTGACCTTTTGTAAGAACTTAAGGTTTCATGACATTTTTATCATGTTTAAAAATATTTATATACTTTTTGAAAATATTCATCATGTTTTTACAGTTTTATGGTATTTTTGATCATTTTTATGATTTTGTAAACTCTTTTCGTGAAACTTTTGTGTTCTTTTTACAATTTTTTATTGTATTTGTGTCAATTTTAGAAACATTTTGACAATTTATTAATGTTTTGAGACAATTTTCACAACGTTTTTTAACACTTTTTCAATGTATTTCCACTGTTTTTTCAATATTTTATTTAATTACTGAGATAATTTAGGGAGATTTTGTAGATGTTGAACAGTAAGAGTGACGGAGTTGCAGTACTGACAGGTTGGGGGGACAGATTTTTGATAGAGATAGTTACGAGTTAGTTTAGTGTGTCCTATTCTAAGTCGTGTAATGATAACTATTTTTTGCACTTTTTAACAAATTTTATCAATTTTTTACTCAATTTAATAATTTTTTTTCAGGCTAACATGGATAGGTTCGATAATTGGGGGCGATTTTGTGAAAATTGTTACGCTTTTTTCAGTGTTGTCAATCATGATGACTTTCCGCCGAATTTCACAATGAATTAGAAAAAAAAATGGAAAAATTTAACGTTAAAATTGAATATTGACAACATTTTTAAAGAAATTATAAAAAAAAAGAAATTACGGTAATCTGTTTTTTTTTTTTTTTTTTTGTTAAAAAAAGTGTAAAGGAGACAATTCAACGTCATCCAAATATACTCGTACCTTTTGGACTGAAACGAGAGAAAAACGTAGGAACTACGAACTAAAACACTTGTATGAATATCAACAAAATCTCATTTAGGTGTAAAAATGAAAAAAAAAAAAAATGAAAAAACAAAATTTAAACATCACGATAGTGCCATTTCGGCAAAAAAATAGAAAAAAAGAGCAATAACTAAATTTTAAACGTCAATTTTGATGTAAAAATTTGAAAAAAAATCCGCTTATTTAAGATGAAAATTGTTTTAAAAAATTGTAAAAAAAAGAAAATTCGAAAAACTGATTACTCGTACAGTTCAGCAAAGGATCTACTCAATTACAGAATTTTTCAAACGTTGGTAATTACTATATTTGGGCAGTTGATCGTAAATTTCAAACTTTTATAATTTTCATCATTCTGCCATAAATTACCAAGTGCCTAAATTTTTTTTGAAGAGGGGGACCTAGAAAACATTCTTTGCAGTTACCCACATAAACAAAATGAACGTAATTACAAAATGGCTGACTGACACCCTTCATCAAAATCAACATTTCCCGTTGTAACTCTGAAGCGATACGACCTATGACAAAATTTATGATAACGAAAAATACTGTACATAAAAATCAGAGCATTTTTGTATCCTTACTTTAAACGTGAGAAAGGTCATGTTCGCGAGATAACTATACGTACGTGAAATTGCACACTGTGCTCAAAAAATAATTCAAAATCAACAATTCCTCCAATACCCTTGATACAATATGACCTGCCATAAAATACAATACATACGTAGGCGGATTTAAGTGGGTGGGAGATGGTGCTAAGCACTATCAATTTTGGATTGCCCCCCCCCCAGTTGTTCTATCTATGATGGAAATCGAACTAATGGCTGAAAATTCTTTAAAACCAATTAAATTTAAAAAAAAATGTTCAGAACATCATGAAAATTGATGAAAATATTGAAATTTTAGTAACATTTTGAAACGATTGTGTCAAAAACATTCATTTTTTTCTCGTAAAAAGTGCAAAATTAAAACTGAAAAAATTTCGAGTGACAGAACCGCTCCTTTCTTTCTTTTTTTTTCAGGATAAAAAATTCCATTTTAACCCATCTTTGTGAGAAAATTTTCCAACTTTCGCTAACGTGTAAAATGAATGAGGGTCTTCCAAGGGCCTATATATGCATTTTTTTCATTTTTTTTTTTTCAAAATTTTGCCCTCGTTTCGCTCGGGCATTCATGCATTTCCATTTCATCGCAAAAATTATGTTTTTAACCATGTGATCCCCCATAACGAAAACATTTTAACCGGCTCAAACGTAAATATCCATTCCATTTTTTTTGTTTACCATTCTGGAGGCTTGCCTCCTCCCCCCTCCCTCATCCCACCAAAATACTAAACTCCGGCTATGAATACAAAGGATTAAACATGTTCCTCGTAAAATTTGGAATATTTTAACTCTATGAAAAATACTTGGAGTGATCTAGTTCGAGAGTTATGCGCGGGTGAAGTGGCACATCTTGTTTTAAACCTAGCATTCGAGGGAGGGGGCAGCATCGAACTCAATTACACCCCTTTAGAATCTTCCGAAACAATTTTTTCCACGTAGAGGGAGTCCTAAGTAACAGTTCTAATGGTTGTCCTCAAAACAAAAACTTGACTATGGGTGGAATGGAGTTGAACAGGTGAAACCTTCGAAAGGCACATGTAAGGAACATAATGAACCTACATGCCAAATTTCAGTTCTTTAGCTCGATTTGTGGAGTAGGTACCAGGAGAGTACATCATATTCAAGGCCAATTAGGAAAAAAGTCTCGATGTCTCCTCTCCTAATTGACATAGAACGTTGATTTTTGAATATGTTACACAGGTTTTGATTATCAATTGATTAGTTTGATGAATTAACATTTTTTAAAAATTTTTCTCCTCAGCACCCCCTCCTTCAAATTTAAACACAACTAAATTTTGACCCAAGGCCATCTCTATTAATATTATGATTAATTGGTTGCCGTTCTAAGCCTACTAGAGGAATTTGAGTGATATTGGTTTGTATTCAGTCGAGCAAATGATTTGAATATTCGAAAAAGAATTAATTCAAAGCTTGTAAAATAACAAGGATAAATATCATACCTCAAAAACGGTTCTATTGTAATAGTCTTTTAATGTTTCAAAGCAGATTTTATTTATTCTTCCTATGTCAGCTCGATAGGTGAGTAGTACTTACCTGAAAAAATTAAAAAAAAAAAAAAAATTAATTAAAATCGGCGATGACAGCAACGAAATTACAACTCAAGTAATCAGTATAATAATAAAAGTAGGTATTGAAAGTGCTATTATACGAGTAATTAAGTCTTACAAATAACTCAACGTAATTTCATGTGAACTCGAATTACTAACATTTCGCTGGTTTGCAAAAATATTTTCAATGTGATAAACTAACGCTTTAGTTTTCTCAATTCCGGAAGCTTTTAATAAAATATGGTACCCGCGACGAGTAATTAGTTGAAATTATTATTACAAGCGGAGCGAGCTGGCTTATCAATATTATTCAATACATTAATAAAACATTACTTTACACAATGATGGTGGATTTCCTGGTAGGTCTAGCTTTACGATATGAGACACATGAAAAAACTCTCAATATTGGACAGGACACGATGATGAATTTATTGGTGTAAAGTAATAAATTCAATCGCGAGTAGAATCGTTAATTTGCAATTTTATTCTTCCAGAAGGGCCATCCGTTGTAAGGAAAAAAAATATATATAATATTACTGAGAATATACATAATACGTATACATGAAATACACCGACACGTCGGAAATTCATAATTTTTACCGTTCACTTTCTACATATAAACTAGTACCTTTCGCATGTGCTTATATATCAAGGATTCGCCTTCTTCTTTTGTTTTATTTTATTCGTGTTTTTTTTTTTTCGCATTGTTGTTCTACGTACGTATAACTTATAAAGAAGGCACCTAGGTTCAGGTATAATGCAAATTCCTACATAATCTTAGACATTTTTTCAAAGGTAATTTAGTCATCTAATTAATAGCGTCTCGTGCTCGGTTATATTCTTCATAACAATTCCCTTGATGTGAAGAACATCTGCCAATGTGCAGATGTTTTTTTTTCCTTTCCTTTTATTTTTTTCGTATTATCATCGTTATTATGCACGGTCTATACTAATTTTTGCCAAAACCTGTATTCAAACTATAATGCGACAACTATTTTTCATAAAATGTGAATAATTATTGTGTCAGGTTTTATCTCCTTTCTTTTTCATTTTTTTTTTCACCTAATCCAACAAGCATATGTTGTTATTACCTCGTTAAAAAAAACTTCAAACACGAGTAGTTTTATTCAAGACTTCGAAAAATACATATTAAGTGTATAAATCGCTAATAATCGCGGTTTTGAACGTATTTTCTGAGGTGAAAATTGAACAGCTGCTGATAATACTTGTAGGAGAGATACATGGTCGGCAGAAATTCGCGTAATAAACAGTTTTTCATTGAATATTTTGTAAATGGTTATTGAACGCTGATTAGGAATCATTGAACCGGTTTCAAAATAGCACGATATAAATTATTCAGAAATTTACCTATTAAAATTTTCAAATTTTTATCAATTTAGTTGGGAACCATTGAATTGGTTTTAAGATTGATGTATTTGTGCTCTGCAGCGTAGAGTTGCTCTAAGAGCTCATTTTTATACCTCAAGTTGAATTGGCTGAAAACTTGTTGGGAATCACTGAATCGGTTTCACAATTTTATGATAAAAAAATGCTTTGATATTTATACACTCAATATTTTTGTCGGAAACATTTTCACTCGAGCATGAATTTTTGAAAGAAATTTAAGAACCATTGAACCGGTTTCAAAATGACACGATAAAAAAAACTTGGGATTTTATATCTCATAATTTTTTCTATTTTCATTACAAAAATTTGAAAATCATTACCGACTAACTTGAGATCTAATGAACCGGTTTTAAGATGAATGTTTTCGTGCCCTATAGTGCCAACTTGGTCTAAAAGCTCTTTTTCATACCTAAAATTAAATAGGAATGATTGGATGAAAACTTGTTGGGAATCGCTGAACTGGTTTCAAAACTTGATAATTAAAGAATGATTTGATATTTTGACGATTAATATTTCTGTCAAAAATATTTTCACTCGAGGATAAATTTTCGAAAACTTTTTCAAGAATCACAAGAACCGGCTTTGAAATGACATGTTGCAAATAACTGAGGAGTTTACACCTTATAGTTTTTTTGATGTTCGTTTGACAATTTTCAAATTTTTATTGACTCGTTTGGGAATCACTGAACCGGTTTTACGATTGATGTTTTCGCGTCCTATAGCGCGACATTAGTTGGGATGTCATTTTCATATCTTAAGTAAATTAAATAGGAATGATTGAATGAAACTTGCTTGGAATCATTGAACCAGTTTCAAAATAACACGAGGTGAATAGATGATGAATTTACACTTCGTAGGTCTATCGAAGATTATTTAATCATTTTCAATTTTTATTGACTACGTTGGGAGCCAATGAACCGGTTTTAAGATTGATGTTTTTGTGAGCTATACCGCAAAATTGGTTGGGAGCTCGTTTCATATCTCAAGTTGAGTAGAAATAATTGAATGAAAATTGTTTACAATTACTGAGGCGCTTTCGGAATTCTATGACCGAAGAATAATTTGTTAGTTTTACGTTCAGTATTTCCGTAGAAAAAATTTTCACTAGAGTATAAATTTTTGAAAATTTTTTAAGAACCACTGAACTTGTTCTAAATCTAATAGCTTTTATGGTGAATTTTTTTGAAACACATAAAATTTACACTTCACAGCTTTTAGCTTCTCGATTGAAATTTAGAATTTTTCTATTGTCTCTATTGAAAAACATTAAACCAGTTCTAAAATCGATGGTTTTATGTGCTATGGAGTAGCGTTAATTGGGAACTTATTTTCATAACTCAACTATATGAAGAAATTATTGAATGAAAACTTGTTGGGAATCACTGAATCGATTTCAAAATTCTATATGAATGAAAAAAGATTTGATACTTTTACATTCAACATTTCTGTCAGAAACATTTTCACTAGAATATAAATTTTTGAAAACTTTTCAAGAACCACTGAGCCAATAAAATATTCACCTCACAACTTTTTGCAGGAAAGTTTTTTTCTTATCCTATTTCAGCAATTATTGAAAATTGATTGGAAACCACGGAACCGGTTTCAATATGGCGAGATAATTTTTTTGGGTTGACTTTGATCATTTTGACTGAAAAACACATCGATATTACACAACAATCACATGTGGAATTGATTAAATTAACAGAAATTTACCGAAATGTTTGGTAATTCCGAATAAATACCAGTAATTATTGGTAAAAACGAAGTAATCCAAGTAATCCTGAGTAACACTACAAATAACGACTATATTTTATACCAAGATATTACATGTGTACGTGTAGCAGTTAATTTCAAACTTTTGTAATTTTTTAATGAGCTGCGATGAATTACACAATAAAACAACGTAATTAGATAAAAATGTTTAGATAAATGTCACATTTATCATCGAGCCCTTTTATCAAAAGTATTTTTAGCTAATTTAACTTGTAATGAGTTTTATATTTAGTTTTTTTTAATTTCAATATTTCGAAACTTATTTTTTCGTAATAACTGCGTTCAAAATAGGATCGTGATAGAAATAATCGAGTACCGTTTGAAATCTTCATAACGAAAGGTATTATTTAATGTAAAAGAAAATGAAAGAATGTTATTTTACTAAATTTACTGTTATGGTGGTTTTTACAGTTTTCCAACCAATTGCTTTCGTTGAATCAAAATCGAAATGTTTTCCAACAAGATAATCGATAAAATTTTTCGGGAAATATGACTCCTGAATATTTGGAAATTAATCGATATGTAATTTTCACAACCGACGATGGGATACATATTTTAAATTACTAATCAGAAATATGTTTCTTGTAAATATTGTTTTTTCTTTAAGTTTATTTTTTAATATTACTAAACAATATGTTACTTCTTTAAATATATAATCAAGCTAAAAAAATATAGCTCTAAAAATCACTAATTTTTTTCAAACTTTTGATATGTGAAAATGTAATGAAATTTTTATTATCAGAATAATACTATTCCGTTAGGTAATAATTGTGTACTTATTCAAAAGAAAACATTTATTTCTACAATATTATTCAGAAAATAAACGAAAATACGGTATATTATTCCACTCTCCTCCAACAATCGTATCAATTCATCAACATTTTATCAATTTTTATTTCCTATCTGCGGTACTCGCATTTGTCGTCGTATATTTACACTCATTACCACTTTATCAATTCAACTCTAACATGATTTCTCAAACGAACCTCACTATTCCTGTTCATAGATAAGCCTACGAATCCCACACAGCGTACAAAAAAAACCTGTAGCAAACCGCTAATGATAACTGACTCTCCACTTCTCTTTGCTATCTGAGCCATGGCGATGAGTTGCGAATTATCATCAAAGCGTACCGATATAATGCAAATAGTTTTGCCTATGGCAACATTTCGAAGGAACTTATGACAAGGTATCAAACGCGGAAAACAAATCAGGTACTGCAAATCTCTCACGTATTTACAGTTTTAGACCTACATACAAGTAAAGTGCACACAAATATCGACGAATAATTCGTCAATCATATGCACGAAATTGAAAAACGATTAAATCGAACAAAAATCGTAAAAATTTAATCAAACTGGACGACTATTTGTACATCGGATCCATCAATAAAACCATTCAAGAGACATAATTTATGTTTGCTTTTATATATATATAAGTAGGTCATAAATGCACACATTAAAAATAAACACCCACTGAACAAAATTTTTAAATATAACTCCACACACTAACACACTTGTCATCGTCGTCATCCATCGATAAATTCTTTCACAATGCACGAATAAAAAATTCAAGGTTTTTGGGGCGAATTTGCGACCATATTTAAAGTCACAGATGATTGGGAAACGAATTACACAACCATTAGAAGATAACATTGGCCCGGATACGCGAAAACAATTTTTTTTTCTTTACTCTGATATTTGTGATTTGCGGCAGAGAAAGGTAAAAAATGCGAGTAAATTCTCACACGAGACTGTATCAAATAAACCTTCCATAATAAATATTCAAGGTAAAATATACACAGACAAATATATTACATACTCTGCAAAACGTCAAACAGCGAATAAATTTCGACGAAATACAAAAAATATTTTCTCTTCGCGAGTATTGATAATATTCTGATCTGATTACGCGGTCTAGTTCTCGTATTTTATTTGCATATTCATTGAAACGCACGTACTCGTATATGAATGTCTCAGGTTCCAATTGCAGTAGTAATCGTAATCTGGAGATATCTTCATGCACAATACAGTGAAAATTTAAAAGCAATTTTATAACTAGTTCTAGGTTCTGAACCTGTTAGAAAAATTTAGTTCAAGGATATAAAATTTTTTTCTTCATCTGTCTCTTTTTAATTTGTAATTTTGTATCAACGAGTCAATATTGAATTTTTTTTCAACAATAATACAAAAAAAAGTATAGCGAAGTGATACTTTTTCAGCCTGATTTTCATGAGATACATTACGATTATGAGAATTCTAATCAGTAGTATTAGGGATGAAAAGCGTTTAATGGAACTAAACGGTCGAAGCCTCTAAAAGGCACATGTAGGGCCTACACTAAATCTACATACCAAATTTTAACTTCCTTGCTCAATTTGGAGGGGAGTTAAACGAGGAACAAACTCAACAAATATGAAAAACCTAACAAAACCTCCATTTTCGAAGTTGAGAGGCGGAGCAATGGGGCTGAAAAGTCAAGATCTCCAAAAGGCACATGTGGGGCTCCGACTGAATATAAACACTTATTTCAACTTCTTAGCTCAATTTGAAAGAGATTAAGCGGTGATCGAAAAACCACATATATGGTGGGGAGGGGGGGAGGTTGATGCAATGTGGCTGAAAAGTCAAGACTCCAAAAAGGCATATTTGCGCCCCTACTAAATGTGCATACTAAATTTCAACTTCCTAGCACAATTTGGTAGGGAAATGGGGAAGGAACAGCCCTTTTTCAAGGTGAAAAAGGGGATAAACCTCCCCTCCTAATTGACTTCGAAGTTTGATTTCTGGATATGTAATGCAACTTTGGACCCTGCATCGATTGACTAATAGAAACTATTATTGCGTTTTTGATCCCTCAGTATCCCTCCCCCCAAATCTGGGCATAACTAAATTTTGACGCAAGTTCATCCCCACTCATATATATCTGATCCGCCGCCAAACTGAGCTGATTGACCCAATGGGAGCGATTTTGGTCCGTATCGAGTAGAGTAAATGATTTTAGAGTTCGGGAGGGCGGCGGTTCAAAAAACTACATTTTAGGGGCTGTGAGGGGGTGCAATGAAGCTGAAATGTCAAAATCACCAAAAATCATATCTAGGACACTTACTAAATGTACACACCAAATTTCAATTTCCCAGATCAATTTAGTGGGACGATAGGGGGGAACAGCCCTTTTTTAAGGTCAAATCGTTATATCTTCCCTCCTAATTGACCTATACAGTTGATTTTTGAATACATTATACAAGTTTGGATTTTCTATTGATTGGTTCGGAAGGCAGAATGGAAGAATTTTGTCGTTTTGACCCCCCCCCCAGCTTCCTCCCCTAATTTGGACATGACTGAATTTTGATCCAATGTCATCTCCACTCATATACATTTAATCTATCCTCAAACTGAGCTGATCGACCGAATTGGGGCCATTTTGGTCAGTATCGAGCAGAATAAATGGTTTTAATGTTCGAGGAAAAAAATTAAAAAAAAACTGACATGACCCAAAAAGGGTCGCAATGGTCTTTTGGGACCCCAAAACGGATTTTGTTGGTATCCCCCACTCCTTGTTCTTCATCCTCCGTAGGTCGAAAAATTATAATAGCCTGGTTTTGATTGACAATATCACATAGAAGATCAAGCTAATGAATCTATACCTTCACATAAAATTTTTATAATGGTTTCCAAAATTACCATCAAATTTTTTTTCGATTATATTTCCACAAATCATTTTAAAAAAGGCAAGGTGAGAATTTAATTTTTGTTCATTTTTAGGTTGCTTTGATATATTGAAATATGATTTTCCAAAAACGAAAAAGCTTATTCCTTAAACAAGGACAGAATGGGGGGAGTAGTGGGTTGGACGTATTATCCTTATTTCTATTTTAAAGCTGATGCATTAAGAAGTTGGACTACTTGTGAGATTTTATTTTAGTCAGGATTAAATTCAGCATCCAAAGAAACATGCATTATACTGATTTGCAGAAAAATCGAGCTGAATTTCTGTAGTGAAGCCGATTCATTTTCAAACTGGTTCATTTTACGAATTAGATTCTTCTAAATCTCCTGTTACTCCTTCTTTTCCACATGTATGGTAATTTTAGCTCGATTTTTTTTTTATTTATGCAGTGGAGTTCTCTCGGAAGGAAAGGGAAGGAAGTAAATTTTGCTATATTATTTGCAATCAAAGTCGAGTGGGTTTACGAATTTACTTGTGTCTCTAGGCGAAAAATATATTCTTTATTCAAAACTAGAATTACTCGTACTATACCCTTATTACATGTGAAACGGTTAAATCGATCGTGACGACCAAACAACTATTCCACCAGAGATAATACATTGTATGGTGGTAATCACATATTCAATAATGCCAAAGTGAACTGTGTAGGTATTACAGTGTATGAACTACGATTTGATGCCAAGTTATAATTTATTCAAATTGAATAGAGAGGAAAAAATGTAAAATTGTTATCAACGCCCGCTAAAATTCTTTTTACTTATTTTTCACACTAGTACGTGTATTTCATTTATATTGAGGAAGTAACAATTTAATCCTCATATTTCGTATCATATTTATTCCAACTCCCCTCCCCCAATCCCATTCACCATGAGTGCAATAAGTCGTGGAAAGTCAGTACGAAAGATTTTGGTAAAGAGAATAATGAACAGGAGATTAACGTTGACAAAGTTTGACATACGATAACAGATATTTAATATTTAATAGTTCTTTCTACTAAGCTTCTTTGTACACGTGGTAAATATCCACTACGAATATTGGCGTGTGTTGAATAAATTGACCATCGACCAGCGAGTAATTTGGCATAATGTATATTGTACTGGTATAATGTCGCGTTTATACCGTTTATCATGTTTACGAAGAAGGAACACCGAAACGATGGAAAATCAAAGCCCACAGAGAAACTGCAAAAGGTTCTCCGCTGCATAGATCATGAGATGCATAATAATAAAGGTTACTAAATACGAGTTCGGCGATGTTTTGACAGTTTAACCAAAATCGTGAACGTGTACGTCGATCTTAATTGATCGGCTACCGCGAAGAGCGATGGTTATAATGTGGCGGATATAATGACTGAAGTGAATTGTGATGGCGGGCTCATTTTGAACTCGTGTTTCCGGCCATCTCGAAACAGTGTGGATTGTACTCGGGTATAAGTTCGTACGAACCGTTTGAAACGACATTTAGATTCGTAAATGATGACTTGAAAATACTTTTGGTATTGATACGTGATCGTGTTTTAACTTAGGATACGGTCAACATTTTTAGTACGAATTTTAGCTTGATATAAGGCTCGAATTTTTGATAAGAATGTTTTTTGTATATTACAAAAAGCAATTCATTTTTTGGGGTGAAATTTTGAGTCTTTTTTTTCAATGGCTCACTTGTCTTCAGGGTGCTTCCTCAATCAATTTGAAAATTACTGCTATTAAAGCTAGTAGGGTGAGGAATTTTTTATGAAAGTCGAAATACTCGAAAACCCTTATTTTCTTCTTTGTAACTGCTTTGAAAAGTTGGTTTTTACATATTTAATTAAATTTTTTAATAAGAATCAGCGACTTGTAAAATTTTTTCGATTTGGTTGAATTTTAAATCAAATTCATCCTATCTCTAGTCTGGAAAATTTGACCCCAGATTACATTAAGTTACGAACTTTGACGAACTAAATAAGAAGGGTCTTCGAGGAGGAGAACGGGGGAGTCAACGAGAGGCTTGGTAGGAAATTATGAAAAAAAGTAAATTCTTTTCAGTTGAGCTTCGAATTACTGATACTTTGATTTTCTTTACAATTGGTGCACTATTTTTTAACCAGCTGAAAATGAACCTTATGAAACGAACCGGTTGTCCGGTTCTAAGGCAATGACTTAAACCGGTTTAATTCCAGGAAAGTAGCTCGATTTTCTCAGAAATTCGTATACAACTATTTTTTTTTAACGTGACTTGATAAAAATTAAACTG
Source organism: Ferrisia virgata (assembly GCA_900060175.1). NCBI lineage: Eukaryota > Metazoa > Arthropoda > Insecta > Hemiptera > Pseudococcidae > Ferrisia > Ferrisia virgata. The sequence continues at coordinate 16,152 of FIZR01005604.1, forward strand.
ATGATATGAACCGGTTGTCCGGTTCTGAAATAAACTGGTTTCATCTCAGGAATGTAGCTTGATTTTTTTGAAAACTTACATACATTTGTATTTATGGGGCGATGAAAATGAATCTGACAACAAGCTTTGACAGAAATAAACCGGTTTGGAGATAAACTGGTTTCATTTCAGGATGAAAGCTCAATTTTCTTGAAAATTCTCACACTATAACTATTTTTGTGCTAAAAATGAATCTGATGATATGAACTGGTTATCCGGTTCAGAGATGAACTGGTTTTATAACAGGATGTGGTTTGATTTTTTTTAAAAAAGTTTTATACAACTGTTTTTTGAGGTGCTCAAAATGAATGTGATGACATGAACCGGTTGTTCAGTTCTCAGATGAACTAGGTTCATTCCAAAAATGTTGCACGATTTTGTTGAAAATTTGTTTACAACATTTTCGGCGATGTCAAATATTTTACACCCCCCCTCCCCTCCCCTTCCCACACTAAAATCGTCCATTTTGCTCGATACCAACCGAAAACGCTACAATTTGATAAATAGGCTCAGTTTGGTGACGGTTTAGATATATATGAGTGGGGATGATGTTTGGTCAAAATTTAGTCAAGTCCAACTTTAGGGAAGGGAGTGTTGAGGGGCAAAAATCAAAAAAGTGTTCCTTTTTGAGCCAATCAATAGAAAATCGAAGGTTGTATAAGATATTCGAAAATCATTCTCCTACGTTAATTAACAAGGGTGATTAGAGATTTTACCACTTTTTAAACCAGGAATAGGGCCGTTCCTCCCGTATCACCCTTCCAAATTGACCCGGGAAGTTAAAAGTGCCTTTTAGGGCTTTCGACTTTTCAGCCTGGTTACGCCCCTTACAGCCCCGAAATGTGATTTTTTGAGCAGATTTTCTTATTTTTTGAGTTAATTCTTCCCATATCTCCCCCTCCAAATTGAGCTATCAAGTTGAAATTTGGTACATAGATTTATTATAGGTGTTACATGTGTAAACATCTCAGAGGGCTCCTTTTTGCATTCCACGAGTGAATAATTCGAATGTATTTTGTATTGTAGTAAAATCAGGCTCAAATTACATCTTAAAAAGATGCATTTTTTTTACCACAGACTAAATTTATTTTCTCGGATCGATATACACCAAAATCACTCAAATTTAGACAGTACGCTTAGGCTGACAGCAGATGAAAGACATACAAATAGAAATGATATTCAGTCAAAATCCAGTCAAGTTAAAAATTTGAGGAGGGGGTTCTGAAGAATAAACACCATAAAAGTAATTTGTTTTTAAACCAATGTTTAGGGAATCAGTAGTTCTATAACATATCCAAAAATCAACTGCCTACAGCAATTAGATTGCGAGATAAAGAGGTTTTCCCACATTTGATCTTGAGAGAAAAGTTGGTACCTCCCATAACTCGCATCCAAAATTGACCCACGAGACTAAAATTTGGAATGTGGGAATTTCACTTTTTCTGTCAAGGTGTTTTTTGGAGAGGTTACAATCAGTTATTGTCACTTTTCGAGTTTGTCCGATGCATATCTCTTCTCCAAAATTGAGCTAATTTGGTTGTTTGACTTGCATACTTATTAAGTAGTTCCAGATGTACCTTTTTTAGGGTTTCAAACATTCACTCCAAAGTGACTCGCTCCCCCATCCTGTTAAAATGCTTCTATACATTAAATACAACAATTTTCGTGACCCAAATAATTTTTATACTGAGTTTCGAAATTATGAATATTTCTTATCGTTAGATCGAAAATTTCCTCTCATAAGTCTCATATATTTGCACCGATTAAGTAAGTACCTAGTTATTAAGAAATTATTTGCAGCGTATCCGATACAGGCGCTTCAGGAATGGGAAAAATGAATAAAAATTCGTAGACGAGATCGTCAGCAAAATGCTGCAAAATCGGAGGAAAAAAAGTAAGAAAACTAACCGCAACGTAATTATTCGCTATTACTACTAAACTCGTCCGAATCTTCATCGCGATTTTGCAAATGTTCGAAAATCTTCCTCATTCCAACATCGGAATTCTCATCTTCCAGATCTTGTACATCTTTAAATATATTATTGACCGCTTTGGCTACATCCTCCATGGTATTCAGACCACTATTCGGACCATGATTGGCAACTTCGCTAATCTTATCAACGATCGATTTCAAATTACCGTGTTCGGTCAAGTTACGTAAATCCTTACTCAGCGATTTCTGCAAGCTTTTATTTTTAAATATCTTATCGACGGTCTCTTGCAGCAGAGATTCAGCGCCTTTGGCCACAGCCGGTGTACGTTGGCTGGAGGATGATGCAGATCCCGATGATTTCAAATGTTGTACGAGATCTTTGGCGAAGTCGGAAGCGCCGCTTGTGTTATTCTCTGGACTGTGTCGAGACGAGTTGGCATCGACGGTGATGGCTGCATCGTTGTTGGTATTTTCATCGTTGGAACCATTGATACGTATATTGCATTCGAGTTTGTGCTTCAAAAGGTATCTGTATCGGTCGAAGATATTGGGCACGTTCAGCATGGCTAGATTAGGCCCAAAGAAGGCCAATACCATACCGGCTATGCAAATGAAATAAAACAATTCGAATACTTTCATCGTCTTTTGGGAGTTTTCTTCTGGTTGGTACGATTCGAAATATGAAGTGGCAGTAGTCTGTTCGCTGGCTTTCGTACGAATGTGTCGTAGGTATTTATTACGTAGGTACAACGTATTTTAAATTTTATTTGTATAAGAAGAGGTTCGCGTGTGGCCTCTGTACCATGTGTGCGTTTTTAAGCGGCATTTTCATCCCACTCTTGCCTCAACGCGGTGACGTTTTTTTTTCTTCTTCTCTATCATTTTTATCAAAATACCATAGAAATGATGCCAAATTGAAAAGAGTCGCTTCGCGTACTCGTATCGGTATTAAATGCGTGTATTTACGTGCGTACGAATTAGTCGTCGGTTGATTCGAAAATAGACTCGAGTCGTCGAGACGCCGCCAGCGTCACGAGTCGTTTCGCCAAACTTCCTGCCGATGCTGATGGTTTCTCATAAAATACACACCTACTAAGCACAATCATACGTAGCTAACCGAAACGATGAAGAGTATTTAGGTTGATTTCCTCTATCATATTGTCAAAGAAAATCTTACATCCTTTTCGGGGTCCTAGAATATCATTAAGACCATTTTAGGGCACGTCAGATATTTATTTTATTTTCTCCCTTTTACGAATAGAATAATTTCCTCAACTGGATACCGATTTAAATCACTCAAATTTGGTCAATAAGCTGAGATCGGCATTGAATGAAAATTCAGCTACGCTAGAAATTTGGCGAGGACGTGCTGAGGGGCAAAAAACACAAATATCATCTATTTCTGAACAAATCATTGTATAATATATGCAAAAATCAGCAACCTACATTAATTAAAACAGGAGATGTGAAGATTTTTCTTATGTTCAGTCCGACTTTCTATGCCATTGGATTAATAAGAAGCAGAATATTATGGCTTATCAACCGACGTGACGGTGGGTGAGAGATGAGGGCATAAAATAACCAATTTTCAGTGGGGTTCTAGAAAACAATTGAGGTCAAATTTGGGCAAATTCAGAAATTTATTTCATTTTTTTAATTTTTAATTTTTACCTTGATTTTTGATGTAATATTGTCAATGAAAACCAGGCTATTACAGACTAACGACCAATAGTGCATCGAGGAAAGGGGAGGAGAGGAGTGCCAAAGAAAGCAGTTTTGGAGACCTAGAAAACCATTGAGACCATTTTTTGTCACATAATCATTTGTTCAGCTCAATATCCACCAAAATTGGTTAAATTTTGAGCACTAAGCTAGGATTGGAGGCGGATTTAATATTTTTCAGCGGAGATGACCTTGAGTCCAAATTCCATTATGTCCAAATTTTGGGGTGGGTTGTTGAAGGGCTAAAATGCAAAAAAAAAAGTTTGATTGTAAAACCAATCGATAGAGAGCCAAAAGTTGCATGATATATTCAAAAATCAGCTCTCTAGGTCAGTCAATTAGAAGGTGAAAAAATGAGGGGGTTTCTCCTTTTTGACCTTGAAAAAAGTCAATTTCTCGAACATCTTCCTCTTACCCTCTCGAATTTGACCTAGGAGGTTGAAATTGCACATGTAGTCCAAGATGTGTTTTTCAGAGGTTTCCACTATTCAGCCACATTACATTCGCTCACAGCCCCAAAAAAGTGCTTTTTTGGGCGGTTTTTCTTGTTGTTAGTCTGATTTTCCATGTCATATTGCCAATGAAAACCAAGCTATTACAGTTTGTCGACCAACAGTGTATGATGGGGGAGGGGGAGGGGGGTATCAACAAAATCCGTTTTGGGTTCCTAGACGACCATTGCAACAATTTTTGGCCATGTCAGATATTTATTTTTATCCCCCCCCCCTCCAGAATAATTATTTGCTCAGATTAATAGTGACCAAAATCGACCAAATTTGGGAAACAAGCTTCGAATGGCGTGCCATTTGATATTCGGAGGTGAGGATGACCTCGGATAAAAATTCTGTTGAGCCCAAATGTGGGGGAGGGAGTGCTGAAGGCCTAAAATTTCAGTAATTGTTCCTTTTTGAGCCAATCGATAAATAGTCATATTCAAAAATCAACCTCCTAGGTCAATTAAGAGGGGAGATATGAGGGTTTTTCCTTTTATTGACCTTGAGAAAGGGCGGCTCTCCCTACCTCCCCTCCAAATTGAGCAATGAAGTTCAAAATTTTGTTGAATCCGAATTTGGGGGAGGGGGTGCTGAGGGCCTAAAATTTCAGTACTTGTTCCTTTTTGAACCAATCGATAAACAATCTAATTTCGTGCAACATAATCAAAAATCAACCTCCTAGGTCAATTAAGAGGGGAGATATGAGAGTTTTCCCTTTTATTGACCTTTAAAAAAGGGCGGTTTCTCCCTAACTCCCCTCCAAATTGAGTAATGAAGTTGAAATTCGGTATAAGGATATACCTTTTGAGGATCTAGACTTTCCAGTCTCATTACATCTCCTCATAGCTCTAAAAAAGTGATTTTTGGGAAGGTTTTATTTTACGAGTTTACCTCACACACATCACCCCTCCAAATTGAGTTACGAGGTTGAAATTTGGTGTACAGATACAGTAGAGGGGTCATACGTGTCTTTTGGGGATTTCAACTTTTCAACAGTATTGCAACCCCTCACAGCTTCAAAAAAGTGGTTTTTTTAGCGTTTTTTCGAATTTTTTGAATTTGCTCCACTTATATCACCTCTCCAAATTGAGCAAGAGGGTTGAATTTTAGCACATTCATTTGATAGGGGTCTTCGATGTGCCTTTCGGGTTTCAGCTATTCATTCTAATATGTACTCGTACCCCTAGCAATGATCATGAAAAACCATCGCAGAGAGGTTTCTTTCTGTTCAATGAATGGGCAACGCATTACGATGCTTTTTCTTGTTTTAGGTGCCCTGTCCACACACCGATATAAAAGTTCCGTACACGATGACGGGTAATCTGCGTCTATTTTGCAGACAAATCATCCAGCCATAGTCAACATATTACACATCTATCCACTGGGTACCGGCCAATTCAACGTAAACCGTTATAATTGACCCGGGCGTGTACATGTACCATATACTCGTACAGTGAGAATGAAACCGAATCATTTGGGAGGGAAGGAAGCAACACGTCGTCATCGTCGGTACTGCGAATACAATAAAATGAAATAATAATGAAAAAAAAAAAAAAAAATACTAAAGAACGTGTAGGGATTCGCTGCCATAGTACTCCAGTAATGTAATTATTTTTAACTTACAGTATACGTATATAGAATATAAGTACACGTCGATTTAATAACGACCACCACACAGTTATGTAGGGACAAAATGATGATGGGTGTAGTGTAGCACGTTGAATGGTCGTCGTTGCAAATACAGTACACTAAATCGAAATTACCGTGGGAAATGGGAAACTTGGTTACGAATGTCGAATCTTCTCTTCCTTCCTCTTCGCACAATCGTACGTTTACTGTGGGATTTCGCCTTCCACGGTACTAATACGAGTAGCTCCAGCTATTGCACTACCAAGTTGACTTGGCGATGACTTACGATGCGCCAGACGGGCGGATTCTTTACCTTAATACGTACACACGTAGGTAGATGAATCATGGTGTCGAATTTTCGGTCATAGGGTCGTCTTTGTGGAGTACACTTGCACTACACACACGCGATAGTGAACCAATGACTGGTATCGTGTGCCTTAAATTTATGAAAGCGTACTTTTTGTTGCCATGTCGAGAAGGTGTCCGATTGATCGCGTGATTTAGTAATTACCTACTAGTTGGATGAACGAGCTAATTAGAGTAATACTATTATGGCCTGTGTTATCGAGACACGAGTACCTGAAAGTATTTCGTACGCAGGTAACTTGACCACGCTAAGGATTGGTTTTGAACTGGCATTTTGGTAGACCTATTAAGCGTTCATTTGTATATGAGTATGATGCTTTACCCGGTAAAAGTAGTACTAGCTACACCGGAAATGACTACAGGTATGTCGACACAGCTAAGTCTTCAATAGAATATCACAGTGAGACACATGAACAGTCATTGCGAATCGGAACCGAGAACCTATTTTCAACGAATATCTACTTTAAAGGTCAAATTTTGTATTCTATAGCTAATTTTTTTGGATGAGGTGGAGTTGGGCGAGGAAACAACACGAAAAAAAAGCGGAAAGCTGGCCAAAAACCATTTTTTGAAACTGCTAGGGGGTGCAGAAAGGCCTAAAAGTCAAAACTTTCAAAATATTCATCTAGAATTCAAACAAAATCTAGACACCAAATTTCAACCCCCCCCTCCCTACCAAGCACTATTTGAAAGGAAGAAATGGGTGGAACAAATTCGAATACTGATTCTAACTAACCTGATAAAGTTCTATTTTTTGAAGGCTGTAAAGGGTTCAATAGAACTAAGAAGTTGAAATGTCCACGAAGCACTCTTAGGGTACATACAAGATTTATATTATAACTTTTACGCCCCCGCCTCAATTCGGAGGGGGAATACGTCAGCAACAGCCTATTCTCGAGGTTAGAAAAGGAAAAAACCCAAATCTTCCGCCTACTTCATGTAGCAAGATCCCTCCGCACCCCGCCCCATATCATAAATCTGGAGGTCATCCACACTTGCATATATTTAATCCACCGGTTGAGCAAAATTTTAGTGGGGGGGGGGGGGGAAAAAGAACCAAGGAAATGAAAATATATCATGGGGGGGGGGGTGAAAAAGAACCAAGGAAATGAAAATATATCATGTACAAAAGTTATGAGTGGAGGAGACGGGGGGGGGGGAGATCCTCCGACAATACAAAATGGATTTTACCGAAACCCTCTCGTCAGCTTCTGCCATCTAGGTCGATTATCTGTAATAGCCTGATTTTTTTCTTACAATATGACGTAGAACATCAGACTAAAAATGGTCAAAACAACCTAAAAAATCATTTTTTTAAGAGCTGCTTAGGGTGGAAAGGCAAACCTCGAAAAGGTACACATCGAACTTCTATCAAATTTTTTATATTAAATTTCAGTTCTATATCATAATGGAGGGAGGAGGCATACATGCAAGGAGCCAACTACAAAAACGACTCAAAAACGACTTTTTAGGCTACAAAGAGGTGCAATGGTCTGATCAAAAATTACTTGTTTGCAGCTGTAAGGGTCCAAATCCAAAAAATTCACATATAAGACCCTAGCTAAATATACACCAAATATTTACAAATTGACCTCAAAATACTGTAAAAAATTTAGATTTCTAATTCAATTTTTCAAGCTTGCAAAATAAGTTCAAAATTTGCCAACTTTTAAAAATTTCCAAAAAATCAAAAAAATTTTTTTTTTTTTTTTTTTTAGAAATGGAATTATTACGCAAATGTATACTCAAAATTATCCGTATTGGCAAATTTTCAACATTTCCACTTTTTCCAGGATGTATAAAAAAATGTCACTCTTTGCGTTTTGTCCCCAATTTTCAGAAAAATCATGAGGGATATTTTTTTGAAAAACACCCCCTTAAAATGAGTGTAAAGATTTTTCAATTAGCCGATTGTTCAGTGCACTCAAAAACCGTCATATGCGTTACTAAAAATTAATTTATCAAATGTAACATGTTTCATCTATTTTAGACCTTTGTTAAGCAATTTTTCATTCTTTTCTATTTTTTTAAACCATTTATACTTCATTTTTGTACGTTGGGATACCCACTGAGATCCCCAGAATCGGGTACAAGTGATGAAAACTGATCTTAAATAACCAAAGGTAAGTATACTCGATCGATTTCACCAACAGAAAAAAAAGAATATAATCACGTAAAACATTTTTTTGAAAAAGCAAGAAAAAACTATTCTTAAAATATTGCATTTCATCATCTAAAAGTAATGTTCTGCATCCATTTCAGGAAGGCATTTCTCAAAAAAAATTTCCTTCGTAGTTTTTCAGGAAATCGTATAAAAATTCGGAAAATACATTTTTAAAAAAACACAAAAAAGAAGAAAATGTGAAAATTTACCACCAACTATAATTTTTTGGAAAAAAATTTCAAAAAAAGTTTTTTTTTGGATTTTTTGAAATTTTTGAAATCAGTAATCAAAAAAAATTTGATTGGAAAGTAAAAATTTTTACCACATCATTATGAGTTAATTTCACGACTATTGTGACCCCACCTATTGCACATTTCCAAAAAAATAAAATTCAGTTCACTCCAATACACATTCAAAATTTCTGCAGCGTTCAAAAACCCGTCTTATTTGGTAAGAAATTTACATTTAACGAAGCTAAAAAAAATGATTTTTCAAGGGCTGTAGAGGGAGCCATCATTGCAAAAAAATTTAAAAAATTCGGGCGAGGACTTTTAATAACAACGGAAAATTTTTTCGAGTTGCCAGCTCAAAAAAGGCGTTTTACACAAGTTCCTCAAAATTTTCCAAATCCATTTCAAAGTCATGTTTTGAGTGGGAAAAATTTGAAAAAATTCCAACATCTTCACTTTCATAATAACGAGGAAAGAAATACTTACGTAGATCAGAAACTCCCCCCCCCCCCCCATGACGAGATAAAAAATCTCGAATACGTTCAAGTATTATTTTTTACTGCCACTCGACGAAGAGTCCCTTAAAAAATTCCAACTCTAAGAACCAAGGGCAAATCGTACTTTTTGGTCTGCTATTATAGTCCTTAATTGCTGATAAAATTTAGATTTCTACTTCTTCTCCTCCTCCCATCCCTTATAACCCCTTTGCAAAACACATCGTTTATAGTAAAACTCAATAAAACTGTAATACTTTCATACACTTAAAAGTAAATCACATCACAACCAACAGAAAAAAAAATCACCGTTAGCTTCGACAAAAAAATAATTACCCATCCCTATCCTATTATTATAAAGAGAAAAAGATAACGATACGCTTTTAAAATTTCAGCATCGCTCAATTACTCTCCACATACATACGAGATAACGACGCGATGCCAGAAAGCTACAACGTTTTTATCATCTTAAAACCATTTTTAAAACAAATATAAACGTCTAGAAATGTTTCCGGATACGAAATAAAAGATAATGTAACAAAACTATACACATACTGTATGTAATCTCAGTCGTACCATTCCTTTTACTTTATCCACTCTTTCGAATATACATATAAGATCTTCTTTCATCATGAAGGGCTCGACCATACGACCAACTCGTTATCGTTCGTAAAATCTATATTACGAGTACGCAATGTAGGCACGTCTACTACTAAAAATATTTCAAAAAAAATAAAAAGAGTACACATGTTTACTATTTTGTGAATGAAAGGAGAACAAGCACAACCCAACGTTACATTGGTATTTGCCATTTGACCGGATTCCAATTTGTGTAATTAGGTACCTCGTTCGTTACACGAATATAAGTTAAGAGAGAAAGATGGAGGACTACACCGTTCAAAAAATATGTAAAATACCTTCGAAAATAACAGCCTTATCGTGCCTTCGATGAGTTCAAATAAAAATCTCGCACTATATCAAACAAGCGAGCAATGTGGTACCTGCAGTGTGCAGGTAATAAAGATCAAATACTGTAATCGGTTGCCTGTGCACCTCATTTCGATAGTTCTCACATTTACACCATAAAATACACGTTCGAGCACAGGTATACTATTATTGAAATACGTAAACGTACGTACGTTTTTACAATACATTAAGCCCTAAAATTAGATCTACTCTACCCGAAGTGTTTTAAATTTCCGCTATATTAGGCGTGTTATTTTGTACGAGTATTGTGAAATGTACATTGCATACGTGAGTAAATCTATGTAATTATTTAATGAGCAACTTTACGAACCCCTTTGGATATGTGTGTAGTAGTGTACCTCGATAACGTATCGATAAAACGGTGTAGCATTACGTGTCGTACTCATACAAAAGCAGAAGGGATGATTAGGTATAAAAAGAGATAAATTTATACGTAACATGACGCAGAACTAAACCAAAATGATCATTGAACCGTGGCAGATTTAGTGACGATACGATGCACTTAGATTTAGCTTATGTATTTTATAGTATGTCTTACGTTTTATACTATACACATAATAATATTTGTTTATGGAGATTGACCCCGCGAATAACAACAACTATCATGAAACGTATAGCCTCGTATAGCCTACGTAACGTACGTACGTACATGTACAGTAGTACGATCTACGTACGTACGAGTACGTATTTTTAGATGGAAGCTACTGCTTTGTATGTAGTATACGAGTATTGCAGTATTACGCAATTAATAGAATAAATTGATTGATAAAAGCAGCCGTCTTGAAAATACAACGAAGACGACCGCGAATACTAATTTGCAACTCGATTCAAAAATTCCATCTATATCTGTGGTAGGCTGTGGGGAGGACAATAGAAGCACTAAGCAGGTCACGTGGGTCACGTTATATCGAAAATTTGTGACGTTCGTCCATCGTCGTATTCTGTATTCTGTATATTTTACTTACACTTTTATAGTACGTCTTTGTGTACAAGGAATCACCTTTCTATGGATGAGAGCGCATGATAAGTACGTGTAATATCGAACGTGTAGTGGTTAATCTTTGGCGTAGGTATAATTTTTTTTCTCTGTTTTGATGCTGGTTCAAAAATCACCTTCTGCAGCTCTTCTCGCTGTTTCCAGATGTGTAAATGTAAATGTCCACGCGAATGTTTAACATTAGTCGTAATACAAATCTAAATGATAAAATACTTCAAGTAGGTACGACACTCGTTTTTATAAGTTTTACAATGCAACTTGGCCAAGTTTTTAGCCTGATTTCCTATGTGATATCCGGTTGCCAATGAAAATCAGCTTATTACGACCAACGGTGGAGGAGAGGGCGAGCATCTACAAAATCCGTTTTGGGGTCGTAGAAAACCATTAGGACCATTTTTGGCGATGTCAGACAGATATTAACATCGAAAGATGTTTAATAGAGCATTTTGGAAAAATAGTCAACAGTCGAACGTCATCATTGGATGGCATTAGTGGACCGTCAACAGTGTGACGTCATCATTGGACTGACATCAGTAGACTTATTAACATCGAAAGATGTTTAATACCACATTCTGGAAAAATCGTCAACAGTTGACTGTCATCATTGAATGACATTAGTGGACCGTCAACAGTGTAACATGATCATTGCACTGACATCAGTGGACGGATCTTGATGGCATAGAATGACATCAGTGGACTTATTGTATGCAAGCTTGATTTTATGATTTGAAGTTAAAATGTTGAGGAAATTAGAGATGTGACATCAGTGGACTTATTTTATGAGGGACTGATTTTATGATTTTAAGTTGAAATGTTGAGGAATATTAAAGGTGTTATTAGTAGACAGTCGACAGTGTAACATCATCATTGGACTGCCGTCAGTGGACAGATTGTTATGGTCTGGAATGACATCAGTAGACTTATGTTATTATGTTATGAAGGGTAGATTTTTATGATTTTAAGTAGAAATGTTGAGGAAAATTAGAAATGTTTGAAGTTGACTCTTCAAAACGGTAGAGCTTGACCTTAAATCGATTTTGTGACTTTGGGTTGAAATGTCGTCATCCGTTCACACACCAACAGTTGTCCTTGACTACGGATTAATTTTAAAATTTCAAGTTGAAATGTCGAGGAAAATTAGTTGACCTTTACCCCGATTGATATTATAATTTCAAGTTGAAATGTTGAAGAAAATTAAAGATTTTTAAAGTTGACCCATAAACAGTTGACCTTAACTCTGGATTGACTTCATGATTTAAAGTTAAAATAATAAGGAAAATTATAACCCAATTTCGCTAAAAATACAGAAAACAAATTTCCAAATGACAATTATATATAAAAAAAAAAGAAAAAAATCGTATCAATTACATTTAAAATATGAAAACTTACATTCTTATTTATTTGTGTTGCTTCTTTTCCATTTGTTCCCTCCATAGACTAAAACCATTCAATCTGCTCGGTACTACTCAAAATCACACCAATTCGGTCAATAAGCTCAGTTTTGCGGCTAATTCGATATATATATATGAGTGGGGATGGCCTTGGTTCAAAATTCAATTATGTCCAAATTTGGGGAGAGGAGGTGCTGAGGGGTAAAAATAGCAAAGATTGTGCTTTTTAAGCCAATCGATAGAAAATCCGAAGTTGCATAACATATCCAAAAATCAGCTTCCTAGGTCAACAGGAGGGGAGATATGCGGGTTTTTTTCTTTTCAACCTCGAAAACAGATTGCTCCTCCCATTAGCTCCCCTCCAAATTGAGCTAAGAAGCTAAAATTTTGTTTGTAGACCTACATATGCTTTTTGCAGGTTTAGACTTTTCAACTTTATTGCAACTCCAAGAAGTTTTTGAGCGGTTTTTCTTACTTTTAGAGTTTGTTCCATACGTCCTCCTTCCACAATTGAACTAGGAGGCTGAAGTTCGGTATACGGTTTTATTAGGAGCCATAGGTGCACCTCTTGGGGGTTTCAGATATTCAATCCAATATTCACCTGTACCTTTATCACTAGTCAAGAAAAAACAGGATGCTCATTTTTTTTATTCCATAAATGGACAATTCGTGTGTCTTCTTTATATTACTGAACCGAAGCTCAAAAAGCAACCTACTCAATAAGTAACTCAAAAAATGAAAAACCCCGAAAAAAAATAACTTTTTGGTGTGGGGGGGGGGCAGAAAGGCAACGAGGCCAAAAAGTCGAAACCCCCAAAAGGTGTATCTAACATACCAAATTTCAACTTCCTACCTCAATTTGGAGGGGAGTTATGCGAGGAACAAACTAAAAATTTTGAAAACCGATTGGAAAACTACATTTTTGGAGCTGCGAGAGGGTGCATTGAAGCTGAAAAGTTGAGACCCCCATAATGCACACCTACGCATCTAATAAGTCTATATACCAAATTTAGGCTTCCTAGCTCAGTTTCTAGGAAAATAGGAGAGAAACGCTCCATTTTTAAGGTCAAAAAGGGGGAACCCTTCATATTTCTCCTCCTAATTGACCCAGAAGGCTGATTTTTGGATATATTATGCAACTTTATATTGCCTATCGATTAGCTCAAAAAGGAACAATTTTTACGATTTTTGCCCCTCGTTGCCCCCTTCCCCAAATTTGGACACAACTGAATTTTGAGCTGAGGTCATTTTCACTCCGGAATATCAAATGACCCGCCAATTGAAGCTCATTTCCCAAAATTTGTCAATTTGGGTCAGTTTTGAGCTGAGAAAATAAGTTTTTGGTTTCAGAAAAAAATAAAAATAAATATCTGACATGGCCAAAAATCGTTGTAATAATCTTCTAGGGCTCCAAAACGGATTTTATTGTTATTCACCGCCTCTCCTCTGCTGTAGGTCGATAGAACGTAATTGCCTGATTTCCATCAACAATATGACATAGAAAATCAGGCTAAAAATTTATTCAAAATTCATCCCACAGGATAACATACTGATTGAAATATTTATACTTCTTTCAATCTCCCTCCTCCCCCATAAAATATACGTAATTGACAAAAATAATGTGTTTACCACTTTCATATAATCATACAAACTATGAAAAAAACTTTAAACCTACAAAATGTACTCAGTACTTCGAAAAAAGTTGAAATTAAATTTTTTTCCTGCAATATAAAAAATGCAACTTATTTGACGTGAAGCTCTGCCTTAAATTCAAAATTACAATGCTAGTACCAAAACATTTAGTTAGATATGTTAAGAACACTCATTTATGTTTCTTTCTCTTATCATTTCTTTCAAAAACATGATAATTTGACTAAAAGTACCTTGCTTCCTTAAATTTAAAAATAAAATCCTAAGTTTGCTTTGAAGTTTTGTTTATAACTCATGAGTTATCCGATAATGGGTCATTCCACGATGTAACTTCGTTTCTGGCCAAGATATCGTGAAATAAATTTTTTTTCAAAATTTCTATCTGTAAATGTTATTATGGGTAATCTGAGGTCAAGCTACTTTCTATTAAATTTTCAAACCAAACTTTTCCTCAGGTTATTAAAAAAATAAAAATTGACATTTTTTAGCTCAATGATCATTATCTCCTTTCTTGATTACGTTAGTAAGTGAAAATTTAGGCTGCCAAGAATTTAATTCTGTTAATTTTTTATATGATAACGCTATCATTAATAAGTACGATAATGTTATACCTCTAAAAAGCCTACCAATACGAGATAGAACACGATGGATGAAAGCGATGATAGATTTTTAAGAGAGCATTTTAACTTCATATTTGAGGGGTCTAGTTCTGAAAGTCACATGTTTCAAAAACATCTTTTTTCAAGAAACGCGAAAAACTGATTCCCAAAAATTCTACGCATCGAATTGACCCGAAATTTTTTTCAACTGTAGTTTAGAGCATATAAAAATGATGTTCTTGAAAATTCTATATTTTCGACCCCCTCCCCCGGAGTTTAGGACACCAGTATGTGTTGAATTATGTGACTTTTGAGACCAAGGCTGTTGTTTTTTTTTTCAAAAATCGTTCATATTTCGATCGCGTATGGAAGCTCAATGGGGCTCACTTTGTTGGCCTATTTTAGCCAAACGGAGAGCCGCATGAAAAAAAAAGGTTTTCTCATCATTCCATGCAACTTGAACAGGACTATCCAGTGCCATGTCTAATTCATTTTCAATGAATTTGGAACATGTCCAGTTTCTAAGTGATCGTTATGATTCTCTCTGAACATCAAAGCCACTACTGATCTCCACACATGCCCAAAAATATATCCTACGCAACCTACCTCAAACCCCCTTTTTCCCACTCCTTTCATTCAAACTGCGAACTAAGCCGTCACAAATCGTACTAAATACTCAACAATATGTACTTAGAAGTTCCAAAATATAAACATTATACTATGATCTCACCCATTTGTTGTCTTACACGAATATACAATACATAATATAATGTACTGTGTACTCGACATTTATACGTATCATAGTCAATAAACCAGAACGGATCAGGTGATACTGATACCAAAATACGATATGATTCGATACAATATGTATGTATGTAGCATGTACGTTAGTATGTGTAAATGCATAGATGTAAATTACACTAAGGCTACCTACGCAACGTAGCTCGTAGCAAGACTCACTATCAATAAAACACAAGGGAAATGACTACCACTATACATACGAGTACATCAGTACACAGACATACAATGCCGGAGTTCAATTCAACCGCGATGATAGGCGATATAGTGAATTACGGGTTAATTTTGCATTCAGGTAATCATCGTCCGATTGTTTACGATAAGCTTGTTTGCATTGTAAAAAGCTTCTTCTACGATCAACGTACGCGTACGAACCCGACAAACGTGCTCAGTATCTCGTAGATGTTGCATTTTGCAGCGATAATTAGCCAAACGCAGCCTATCAACTAAGCTAGCTTAGCTCAGTGTAGGATGTACCGATATTATAATGGTGTTCAATTTTATAGCAGATGAATACATCGTATGATAAATGTATTGATAGCCCAACTTGAATAATGCACGATGAGTCTTCCGGTCCGAGGTGATGAGGATATTTATACAATCGATATTGGATATGCACAGATTGGATACAGACCAAAGATAATAAGTGGCTTAGTAAGGAGAAAGATTTTGAATGGTAAAATCGAAATATTGTAATTTGAACAAGAGCATAATTCACAGTAAATACGTTGTCTTAGAAGTGTACTTAATGTAGAATAAGTCATGTTACGAATCCTAAACAACCGAATCAAGGAGTATCTTACACAAGCTAATTCCATCTGAACAAGCCGGGTTCATGCCAGCAAGAGGCACACGAGAACTGATCATGAATGTCTGGCAAATCATCGAAAAAAGCAGGGAATGCAACATACCTGTAGTGGTGTGTTTCATAGATTATGCCGAAGCCTTTGACTGTGTGAATTGGAAGAAGCTCTTCACAGTTTTAAAAGAAATGGAAGTCCCTGCTCACATATTAGTCTGGGTAAAGTCCCTATATGAGTTCAATTCTATGGTGGTGAGAGTTGATAGCGAAGACTCTGGCCTTTTTAAACGGAAAAAGGGAGACATTTCAATTGTCACCGAAATACAAGAGCCAGTCAGGCGAAGTGTTTTATGCAAAAGACGCATTCCACAGTATTTTAGACATGTGACCAGGAAATAAGTCGGAAATCTCGAAAAGACATTCTCTTTGGTAAGTCCTCTGGTAAGAGCAGAAGAGGAAGATCTCCGACCAGGTGGTCTGACATTATCAAAGCGCGAATGGGCTTTGTGGTAAGAGCTGCTGGCGTGCTCTTCGGGGTGCAATACAGTCGTAAGCGACTGAGACCTACCGATGATGATGATGTAAACGAGAAGGGAGGGGGAGGTGTCACCAGGTGCCAAATGACCTTAAAATTATGTGGTAAAAATTTCAGATCTACAACTAAATTTTTTCAACTTGCAAAACTGACTCAAAGTTGGAATATTCTCAAAAATTTAAGATATTTTTTTTTAATTATAAATCATAGATATGTTGTGCTGAAATCAAACCTTTTCAATTGTAGAGAATTAATCTCAAAAATCATCAGAGTACAGCTTCGAATAGCCAATTTATCTAGTTTATGATCACATATCAAGAATAAAAAAAAATGTGGAAAAATAGGTAAAGATTAACCTAAATCATGAATAAAATAGTTGAAAATCATCGAAAATTGGGTAAAAAATTGATCAAAAACCATGAAAAAATGTGTGAAAATTGATGTAAAATATGAAAAAAATCGTTGAAAATCATTAAAAATTGAGTAAAAAGTGCAAAAAAAAAATGTTGAAAAATAGGCGAAAATTTACCTAAATTATGAAAAACATCGTTGAAAATCATCAAAAATTTGGTAAAAAAATAGACAAAAATTGGTGCCAATTGACCTAAAATTATTGAAAATCTCGGAAATTTTGTAAAAATTAGATACAAATGGAGAAAAAGTGCAAAAAAATGAAATAAATTATCAAAAAATCATCACAAATCATCTAAATTCAGTAAAAATTTGATAAAAATGATTAAAGACTGTAGAAAATTCATTAAAAAATGTGACAAAAAGGCTAAAAATTGACCTAAATTAAGAAAAAAATTGTTAAAAATCATCCAAAATTGATTAAAATTCAACAAAAAAGTCTGAAAATGCAGGAAATAGATCTACATAATGAAAAAAATTGCTAAAAATCATCGAAAATAGTATAAAAATATGATAAAAATGGTTAAAGAGCACAGAAAATTGATTAAAAATTACAAAAAAAATGTTGAAAAATGGGTGTAAAAAATCATTAAACGTTCATTTTTTGCATTTTAAAAGTGAAATTATGAAAAAAACCATTTAAAATTTCATTTCAAAGATGCTAACAAAACTGAAAAAAATGGAACCTTCTGAAAATAAATTGATACAAGATGAAATTTTTCAAGTAAAATTGTTCAAGGTGAAAAATATAATAAAGACTCTCTCTTGTTACCCCTTCAGGTACTTTCAGGTACTTATTATGTTACGAGCTTTCAAAATACAAAGCACATTTTCTCCAACTTTTCTGCAGTTCTCCCCAGTAAATATAAATTTTTAGTTATTATTTCGGAATTTATCTTTAAATCTAGCATTTCAAATACCTCCCAAGACTTTTAAAACAATCACCAACAAAATGATACTCTTCACATAAGATAACGATTACTTTCACCGATGAAGTGTCCAATTTGAGTTTTACGTCAAAGGAGCATCTATCTGTTCGTACATTTGGCTAACATATGTACGCTTATTATTTGTAATGAAGAAATATTTTATCATACGTTCGAACCTAAAGACCGCATATGAATACGTTACGTACAAACTAGAATAACATAATACCTCTCGGTATAATTTCTTTACAAAAAAAAAAATATATATATGCATAAGTATATCAGCATCTGCAGTACATAGAAAAAAATACCCGCGTAAGTACGTATTTGTATAACCTATTTGTAATACAAGATAACCAAATTAAAATTCACTCGTAATCTATATATTAAAACAAAAATTGATATTAATTCGTTAATCAGCTAATATCATTGTTATTGGATAGGTCCCATCTTGTAATAACTTTTCTAATTAAAGAATTTCGAACGATAAAATGATGAAAATAATGAATATTAAATCTTAAATCATAGTCTCAGATATGAGCTAAAAAAATCAGTGATAAGTACCTACAGCTTCATTTCTAATCATTGGTATGATATGGGAGGGGGGGCGGCAACCGGAAGGCGTGAAGTAAATAATGATATAAAAACGCTTCTCTTCAGGATGCCTTTTTCCTAATCTGCACTACAGGTAGGAAGGGTTCAATGGGGGGTAAAAAGCCAAAACCAAGGGGGTGTAATAGAACTGAAAAAATGAGACCCCGAAAAGGCACACTGGGGATTCCTACTGAATGTAAATACCAAACTTCATTAGCTCTATTCGGAGGAGAGTTAAGCGAGAAATACTCAAAAAATGAGAAAACCTGACCAAAAAACATTTCCAGGGCTATGAGAGGGTGCAATCGAGCTGAAAAGTCGGGACCGCCGAAAGGCACATCTAGTACCCTTACTGAATGTACATACAAAATTTCAACTTCTTAGCCCACTTTGGTGGGGCGATAGGGAAGAAAAAGCTTTTTTTCAAAGTCAAAAAGGGGGAACCCCTCATATCACCTCTTCTAATTGACTTGAGAGATTGATTGTTGGATATATTATACAACTTTGGATTCTCTATCGATTGACTTAAAAAGGGACAACCTTTGTGCTTTTTGCCCCAAAGCATCCCCTCTCCTAAAATGTGGTAAAACCGAATTTTGATTCAAGGTCATCCCCACTCATATGCATCTAATCCGCCGTCAAACTGAGCCGATTTTGGTCAGTATCGAGCAGAGTAAATGATTTTAATGCTGTGTGGGGGGGGGGGGATAAA
>FIZR01005608.1:0-29614 GCA_900060175.1 Ferrisia virgata
AGCGCTACGACTACATGTAAAAGGTTAAAAGGTAGTAAGTAGTGGGGATACTATAAATATGTTCAGATCTAGTGAAGTGATGAAAATTTTAAAAAGAAATAGTAGACCTTGAAACACAGATCTGTTTTCAACATGCTATAATTACCTTACATTCGTCGAGTCATTTTAGCTCAAAAATAGCCCAAATCCGAACAAAATTCACAGAAAGTGGAAATTTCGTACATAGATACTGTGAAGTATGTATCTCAAACTTCGCTGAAATCCATGCGTACTATTTTGCTCCTCTCTTGAAGAGGGACAAGGATGCAAAGTCTCGTTTTTTGGCAATCACTTCCTAAATAACGCACTTACGAAGAAAATGTTAAAACGATAGTTGCAGAGCATTAAAAAAACAAACATTTTTACTTCTTGACTTTTTTCCCCCGGTGGAAGTGGGCAGAAGCTAGGATGTTCAGAAAAAAAAACATTTTTGAAAATCTCCAATTGACATAAATAAGTCTCAAACATGTACTTAATTCACTTTTAGTAGCATTTTTCTGGCATAGTATTTCTCACTACTGCAGAGGGAGAGGAAGGAGGGCTGCCTTTTAAAAAATTGAAACTTTTTCACGGGGTAAGTCCGTGACCTTGAGAAATTTGAGAAATTTGAAAAATTGGTTTAGACAAACGTTGTAGAGCGTTAAAAGACAAATATTTTCTTGTTTTTTATTTCTTTGCTAGGTGATTACAGCCCTTTTTCAAGATCCAAAAGGGAAAAATTCTCATATCTCGCCTCCTATTGGACCAAGGAGGCTGATTTTTGGATATGCTAGCATATTTGAATAGTCTATCGATTGACTAAAAAGGAAACAATTTTTGTGATTTTAGCCGCTCAGCAGCCCCTCTTCTAGGGAACTAAAAATTAAATAAATCTCACATAAGGATTGTTGTGATCGCGGAATTCGATTTTGACAACCGTTTAAGCGTTGGACCAAATCGGGCTTTTAAAAGGGGAGGTTCGAAATCCAAAATTTGGAAAATTTGGAAAATTTTGAGTATTGATGTGAATTTATGAGGTCTCAAATCTGCTGTTCAAGATTAATGGGCGTTTTTAGCATTTGGGCCGAATTAAACCTCATAATGGGGAGTTGTAATTAAAAATTTTGCAAAACACACACAAATGCGTGTCGGATTCGGGTATTTGGGTTTTCCAATTCACCGTTTTGGGATCTTGAAACTTAACAACGCCCACACAATTTTTGAGGTTGGTAAATTGACACTAATGCCCAAAAGTTACCTAATTATGTATTTTGAATCTCTCCTTCAGAAGCCCAATTTGGATGGAATGCTTAAATGGTTGTCAAAATCGAATTCCGTGACCAAAAAAACGCTTGTATGAGCCTTACATAATTTTTGGCTCGTTGGAATTTGTATTTGATTCGCATAAGTGTAAATTATTCATTTCAAGAAGAATTATTAAGTGTCTTTGCACCATAGCTCCGTCCCATGACCACCTATGGAAAAAATTTAAAAACGAAAATCTTTGTATTTTAACGCTCTACAACGTTTGTCTGAACAAATTTTTCGAATTTTTCAGTATCACGGATTTACCCCGAGGAAAAGTTTCAATTTTTCGAAAGGTAGCTCTCCTCCTGCCACCCTTTCCACTTTCAGGAAAGTGTACGATTCCAAATTTTTCTTATATTACGTAGTAATGAGTAGTGCTATGTAAAAAAATGCTACTAAAAGTGAACGAAACAGATTTTTGAGAGTGAAGATTTTCAAAAATGATTTCTTTCTGAACGCCCTAGCTCCTCCCCACTGCCTCCGGGAGAAAAAAGTCAAAGCAGTAAAAATGCCTATTTTTTAATTCTCTACAACTTTTGTTTCAACATTTTTTTCGTAAGAGCCTTGTTAGGGAAGTAATTACCAACTTTGCACCCATGTCTTCTCCAAAAAAGGGGGCAAAATATCCTTGGATTTTAGCGAAGTTCAAGAACATCGAAATACATACTTCGCAGTACCTATATACAAAATTCTGCTTTGCTTTTCGTGAATTTTGATCGCGTTAAAACCTAAAAAACCTTTACTCCTTTACAAGAAAAGAAGGGCAACTCGAATCTCTCAATGAGCTAGGTTGCTTAGACATTTACCTACAAAACATTTGTTTGCTATTCTATATAAAGACCAGACAGCTACCCATCTAGTTTCTAGTACTTATGTACTATCATTTCGACTTATTCGCCTATGTTGTCGTATTTTTTTTTTTTTTTTTTTTATGCATAAGCGTTATTTTAGCTATAAACAAAAACCACGTGCCAAAAGTGTTGATAAAGTTCGGCCAGATTAAGAGCGCCGAAGAGTAAACCATACCTAGTTGAAAGTTGCGTAATAAAAGTGTAGCTCAAGCATATACTAACATAACGTAAAGGTACTTTATATCGCGTCAATTTTAGCATCCTAATAGTCTCATGAAAAATTAAGAGAATTCTCGAGTAAATGTGAGGGGAAAATTGCTCTCTGGTTAACGATAACGTTAAAGGGAGGCTTAATCGGTAACACCGTCGGCTGATGCACATAGCACTTTTTCTCTTTCTCTCTCTTTCCCTCTCCTACGTCATTCTTTCTCTTAACATCCGGATAATCCACCGACGTTATATTTTTTCGGTGCTGGTAGTCGGAAGACGATGCGATGTTGAGTTTAAATGTTAATGTTTACGCTTTTGCAGTTCGACGAAGGGAGGATGCTGTAAGTAGTACGTTTGTTTTTGTGTTTTCTTCATTGCCCACATACAGATAGGTATGTACTCTAATACATAAACTTATTACATTTATATACATGTACTTATCTAGTGAAAGAAGAAGAAGAAGAAGAGAAAATAAGCACGTAAAACGAAAAAGAAAGAAAAAAAAACGGTAAACGAATGAATTATTGATTTCGTTAATGGTCTGTAGAGGAAGAAAAGAATTTAGAATAAAGTGTATTTGGCGAGAGATGTTTTTTCTCAGCTGTATTATCGGGGTGTTTTGTTACAAGTTTTTGTATAGAAATCAGATACCCTTTTAAGGTGGTATATAGTGAGAAAATAAAAAGCGAAAGGATATGCGCTATTTTCGGTCCTGCACATCGTACTCGCAGCAGCACAAGCAAGCATAGTTCAGCCGTGATAGTAGGTACACGTTGCAGAGTAAAAGACTCTCTTTTTATTCTGTACTTATACCTGTATATAAACGTATATACGGTTGTAAATGGCGAGGCGTTAAAATATGGTACTCCATTAGAGGCGGCTGCCGCAAATAATGGCAGTATTCGCTTATGGTGGTATTGCCTCGTATTTTTGAAAATTTAACGAGAAATTTTTCATCAACTATACCACGTACATACTTATACCTACGGTACGGTAAAGGGGTTAGAATGCTTCCAGCAAGCAGATGGAGTGTTATTCTTGTTAATAGTATTATGACGAACGCGGAACACCACACCGACCGCCACTACACGCCCACTCTGTATTCATAAAACTTTCATTTCAACGTTCAAAAGAGAATTTCCAATTCAAGTGTTATGGCTTATTTTACACACGCCTTGTTGTACGCTTTATAGTATGTCTATGTACCTAGCTACCTTTCCAGCATACACGTTGAATCGAGTAAAATTATACACGACGTAAAACAAAGCTTTTTGTTAATTCGATCCATTCACGTAGACCCGCGTTATAATCCGTCTTCGATGTCATTCTCTCTCTCTTTTTTTTTTTTTTTTCTTTACTTTTCTTCTTTCTAACCTTTTAACTCTCCTATACCCCCTCGACTTGTTTTTTTTTTCACCTTTTTACTTTGATGTTTGTTTTTTTAATGATCTTGTTACCGATATCCGTGTACATGATTTTTTTACTCCTTATACAAAACATCAAAAACTGTAGTTGATCTTAACGATGTTGTTGTGTTGGAAATTTTTACTTTCACATCGAGCAACTTTGTAGAGATAAAAAGATGATCAAATATCTATGAATATTAGGCTTAATTCATGCTTGAATTTTAAAATACTGCTTTTACAAAGTGAAAATTTATAATTTTGCGAGAGGAAATTTTTTTTTCAAGTCAACTTAAGTAACGTTCATGGTAGTCTCATCCCGAAACATTTCGATGTCGAGATTCACATTTTAAGATGTCTTCAAGTAAAGAAGAAAGACGTACTTTTCCTAGCTATAATATCCAAATGATTAACAATTTAACAATATATAATGACAACAGCCCCCAATGTTGAAAAAATAACAATATCTACAAAAAACAAATTTACACTCATAAACCTACAAGGTATTTTAGGACTTCTAGTTTTAGTTTTTTTTTCGCAAGTTGGAGGGGAGTATCGAAAAAAAATTACGAAATAATGTCAAATAAACGTAGTAAAAATTTGGGGTCTTTAACTTCACCAATACCTCATCTGTATTCGATTTTAAATTTCAAAATTTACATGATAAATCAAAAAAAAATCCATTTTTTTTTTTTGGTGCTAAAATAGCCTAGTAAAACATTTGAAACCAAAAAAAAAAACTTTTCTCAATTTTTTTTTTGCTTTTCAAGGGTTTTAAAACTATGTTTAAAAATGAAAAAAATCGAATATTTCGAATTTTTTCAAGTGAAAGGCAAAAAACATGCATTTTGTATTTTTACTTGGTTTTTTTTTGGTCTCATGTGGTCTACTATGACACGTTAGCACCAAAAAAATCAAAAAAAGAAATTTTTTTCTAATTTTTCATATAAATTTTGAAATTTTAGATCAAAAGGGGGTGGAATAAGGGTCAAGTTAGAGACCCTAAATTTTTACCACGTTCATTTGACGTCATTTCGTTAGTTTTTTTCCATACCCTTTCCAACTTTCGAAAAAAACCTAAAACTGAAACGCCCTAATGACTAATAAGGTGTTCAGTTTCCTATTCTTTGTAAAAATTTCAAAATAGTTCTAAAAAGATTCAAAAAAAAAAGTTATTAAAAATAGTTTTACGTGTGGAGGCCATTTCAGACGATTTTCGAATATGAACTTCCTTTATAGGGTCATGTAAAATGTACGTATTTTCAAAAAAAAAAATTGTTAAAGCATCGAGAAAAAAAAATAGAGAGCAGGTTACTCATAAAAAGGGAATATTATCAATGTTATAATCCAGCTAGTCGATTAGAGGCGATTTTTCATCCCCCACTCTTTTGATCAAGGGCTTTCATTTACCTATTTTTTTTGTTGCCATTTTCCCATATTTTCACTAATTTTACACTCCTCCTGAGAACAAAATAGTTGTTGGAAAATTTCTTCAAATTAACTAGCTGGGTTATATTATATTGACATCATTCTAATTTCATTTGTCCCCAGTTCTCTAAATTTTTTCCTCGATTTTTTAGCAATTTTTTTTTTAAATACACTGATATGCCGAAAATTGGCATATTTTATACGATCCTATATGAAGAAGGTTCATCTTCACAAATCGTCTCAAGCGATCTTTTTGAGTAAAACTAGTCCTACTAAAACTACTTCTAATAATTTTTTTACCAATTTTTTGTTTTTTTTTTCTAATTTTCAATCGTTTTGACACAAAGTTGAAATTTCTACGAGGGGTAGGGGGCTTCCCCCCTCCTCAGGTCACAACTAGCACAATGGAAAACACACACGTCGATATCTATGTAAAAATATTATGCAAATTCTGCGGAATTTTTATTTTTGAACTTCTTTTTTGGGGTCCAATTCGGGCCCAAGAACTGAATACTTTCATGAATCCGAAACTGCACATTTGAAATCCGGTATAGCGACATGAATATTCAAATTTTGTAAGACCCTGGTTCGTAATTAACATGACTCTTCTTTCCATAGAAAACATCGCACGACAAAGTGACTGAAAAATTTGTTCAAAATTTATTTCGAATATGCGTGTTCTTTTTGTAACTCTTACCGTTCGATAAAAGCTGTATTTGCGGCGAACCGAATAGGCAATTCTATTAACATGTAAACATCCATGATTAACAAATTCGTTTAATAGTAGGTACTCAATTTTTCACTATTCCTGAACAATTTTCGACTTATTCCTGTAATTTTCCTCTTTTTTCACTTCTTCCACTCAAAAAAAATACCAGTCATTGATTTTATTAAGCTTAAAAGTAATTGTATGCAATAAATTTTTTTCACATTTTTATGAGCTTTCTCAGTTATTAGCCTGATTTTATCTGTCGTATTGTCAATGAAAACCAGGTTATTACGATCTATAGACCTATGACAGAAGAGGGGGAGGGAATATCAACAAAATCCGTTTTAGAGGTTCTGGAAAACCATTACCGCCATTTTTGGTTATGCCAGTAAACCAAAAATCATTTGTTCAGCTCAATACCGACCAAAATCGATCAAATTTGAGAAATAGGCTTCGACTGATAGAGGATTTGATATTCTAGAGTAAGAATGACCTCGGATCTAAATTTAGTTGCGCCTAAGGTTGGGGTATGCGGTGCTGAGGAGCTAAAATCACAAAAACTGTTCCTTTTGAAACCAATCCATAGAGAATCCAAAGTTGTATAACGTATTCAAAAATCAACCACCAAGGTCAATTAGGAGGGAGATATGAGGGCTTTCCCCTTTTTTGACTTTGAAAAAAAGATGTCTCCCCCCCTACCCTATCCTATATCTAATCCTAATTGAGCGAGGAAGTTGAAATTTGGTATGTAGACTTGGTAGAAAACATATAATGTGCCTTTTCAAGATTTCGTTTTTTCATACCCACAGCGCTGTCCCCCTCCCCCCTTCAGCCCTGAAATGTAGTTTTTTGGGCGAGTTTTCTTATTTTTTGGGTTTGTTCTTCGCATAACTTCCGTTCAAATTGAGATTGGTATGTAGATTCCGTGGAGGTCTTAGACATGCCTCTCCTTTCTTTTTCAATTGGCATAATTATAATATTTCGCAGCAGTATATCATATTAATTTTACTAATGACAACTCAAGATCGCTACATATTTTTAATTTTTCCAAAATCATATCAGTCATTGAAGCCAAAGTCAACTATTAAGCTAATGTATGATAATATCATTTCCGTATCTATTCAGAATAGAAGAACTTTGACATTAAATCGTTCCATACTACCAACAACTTCATTTTACTTTAGGTATTCCTATCCTTCCTCTTATTTTCGTTCTTCTCCATTCTACCACCACTTTGAATCTGTAGCTATTTACTTTGGCAAGGAAACTTGACGAAAACCTTGTTTACCTTTTTTCTTTTATAACAAACAATAAATTTAGAAAGTTACAAAATGAGTTAAGTAACCATAAATTTCTAAAACAACGAAAGAAACGCGACAAATTTTAACGAATTGACTTGTCAGAGTGTACGAGTGTTTTTCAAGCAATCACGAGTTATATTACAGACCAAATGAAACACTGAGCCAAAATCTCAGACTTCTCATTATCTGCAGCCTAACTCTATTGAATCGCATTAGGAATAATCTTACTTTAATTCATTTTTCATTAGATGAATCACTTAAATCATTTTCAAGAACTAGATAAATATTTCATTATCGATTTACAAAAATAAAATTAACATCAAATATACTGCTCATGTGAAAAAAAAAACAACACCCAAGGTATCCCTTGACGCTAAAATAAGTACTAATTTTGAAAATATATAACAGGCAATAAAACCAAATTATATCTAGTAAAATATCAATGCGTATGAATTTGAATTTAACATCGTCTAAAACGATGAAAAATGTAATTTTATTTCAATACATTTTGTAATATTTTTCAAGAAAATTCATAACATTACGGTATATTGTTATTGCAACTCGTCTTTACGTATAAAAATGATTTAAACATATCTTCATCGTTATCGATTATGTTAAAGGCACGATAATGCGAAGTGAATCGTATATCAAGGAAGGTATGGCTCATTTAACCTCAAGTTTACTTACATCGCGTAAGTGCAACAGCTAAAACATGTACACTGGAAATTTCCCAACCCCAACGTAATATTTGGAAACAGTCCAGAAGGAAAAGTTTTCCTAGACCTAATGCCACAACAAATGGATATTTGACTTCTACAACGCTTCGAGCTTGTAAAGATTTAGATTTATATTATCACAATGCGATTCTTTGGTTCCGCTTTTCACAGCGTACCTACAGAATGTGTAGTATGTAGATGTACCTACTTTCATCGAGCTGTTTTTTTTTTTTTTTTTTCGTCATTTGCAAATCGAGCAAAAGAACAGAACAAAATGAAAATCCTTTTTTGATCCGTTATATCGAAAATAAACGCATCAAATTTGAATTCCGCAGAAAAAAGATCCAATTTTTGTACAACGATATTTTCACATCATTTTCTAGATTTCGAAATTTCGAAATTTCGAAATCCTCTATTAATTTAAAGCATTGATTCGTTCTCTCACTTTATATCTAATTTTTTTTTTAAATTCAATTTTATAAATGGTCAATAAATTTTATACGAATAATTTTCGTTTTCAGATAACATGCGGATATTATTAACCACTCAAGTTTAAATTTGCAACATAAATTAATACGATTAATAAACACTTCGGTTAATTCGAGAGTACCGATATTCCCCTGATGATTGTGCACCGGTGTATGGGCTGTAACAGTACATTAGCTAGATATATACACAATACCTGAGCCTACGTATCTATCTCAAAACAGTATCCACTATTGAAAATACATCGTAAATACCATCATCACGCTTTATTCATACACTCGATAGTATTAGCCTTCGGGTGAAAAATTTCTAAAACGGGTGAATCGTGAAACGCCTGCCGAGCCGTATGGAAATACTTCAATTTCAACATGTCAAAAGATCAGAACAACTAAAAAGCATATTCTTTGGTTTTATCATCTTGGGAAATTGTGAAAAAAGAATCGAAAGCAAAACTGCTTGTCAATTGTATGTCTCGCAGAAGCGACATTTCCCCAACGAGCGTTTCACTTGCGCCTTTATGAGAGCCTATCGTACACGTTAACGTTTCATCTGGAAACGATTTTAAAAAGCAAATTCATTCGTGTCCGTTTTTGAAAATCGAATAAAAACGTTATGTGAAAACATCCGACGCTACGACCAGCAGAAAAAATTATATTATGTATTCTTTGCATGGCAAAATAAGTACGCTGCAAAAAAAGATAGGTCGAGTCCGTAGCGTAAAAATATAAAATGATCAAATTTTTTCGAGTAATACTAATTCGCACCATTTACTTCGTGAGCTTGAAAAAACTTAAAAATTTTTTCATTCTCATGTTATATGTATTTCGGTGTAAATTTTAAACTTAAACACTCGAGTAGCTCAAATGAACCAGGTCTTTCGAATTCCCTCAACATTTTTTTACGACTTTCTCTAAATGATCTGATGAAATAATTGTTCCAAGAGAGTAGGAATAGCCTTAACGACTTTTGAGCCATGGCAATTTTTTGTCAAACAGTTTAATTTTTAAGACTCATATTTTTGAATTTATTAGATTTGAAATGAGTCTGTTCGTTTTGTCTTACAGAAAATTGATAAGCAAAATTTATTGTTAACTCGAAGACGCTGAGTTTGAATATCACCTTATTTTTAATACGATTATTTTTTTTCAGGAATGAAGATTTAATTATAGTGAAAAGTGAAAAAGTAATGGTTGATTTTTGCATGTATTTTATGTAGGAATTTTTTACCAAACAGGTGTTTCAGATTTGAATACTAGTTTTACCGAAAAAGCTAGCTCGAAAATGAATTTATGATTTTTATTTATCTCGGTAAAAAGAAAATGAGAAAAAGAAGTAAAGAGAAGTGTAGTAGTTGATCTTAAAAGTTGAAAATCGGTTATCGATATTTTGTTAAAATGTCTAAGCTTATGAGTGTTTGATAATTGAAGATGAATTTCGTTTTAAAAAGCAGAGATACAGTAACCGCCATCACAAAAGTTAAAAGAATAATGAAGTTGACCTCTATTTCAATTTTCATGTTTAATGGTCAATTTTCACCCATTTTTCAATATTTTTTTCCTAATTTTCGATCAATTTTCTCCACTTTTTAACAAATTTTTAATAATTTTCACCAATTTTCCAATTTTTTTTCGTGAAAAATTGGTCAAAAATAACGAAAAAAATGTTAAAATATTGATGAAAATTTTATAAATCATTAAAAAAGTCGTTGAAAATTGTCAAAAATTTCGTAAAAATTCATTAAAAATGGGTAAAAAGTGTAAAAAATCAAGAAGAAATGATAAACAATAGATGAAAATTTTGTAAAAATTTGATGAAACTGTGTAAAAAGTGCCGAAAATTGTTAAAAATCTCGAAGAAATGGTTGAAAAATGAGTGAAAATTTACCTAAATTATGTTTGAAAATTATCAAAATTTTTGTAAACATTTGATAAAAATGGTTTAAAAATGCAAAAAACTGATCTCGAATCAAAAAAAAAATTAAAAAATAGATGAAAATTGACTAGAATTATGAGAAATATCGTTTAAAATTATTGAAAATTGAGTAAGAATTGACTTAAATCGCAACCAAAAATGTTTAAAAATCATCGAAAAGTTGGCAAAAATTGCATAAAAATAGGTTAAAGTGCAAAAAATTTTCTGAAAACTGCGAAAAAGTAGTGAAAATTAATTGAAAATGAGAAAAAAAATTGTTAAAAATTATTGAAACTTCGAGAAATTTTCTAAAAAAATGTTGAAAAATTGATAAAAACTTATTAAAATTATGAAAAAAATTATTGAAAATCATCGAAAATTGTGTAAAAATCACATTTTTTCGATCAAT
The DNA here is from genome assembly GCA_900060175.1 of Ferrisia virgata. Classification (NCBI taxonomy): domain Eukaryota; kingdom Metazoa; phylum Arthropoda; class Insecta; order Hemiptera; family Pseudococcidae; genus Ferrisia; species Ferrisia virgata. The sequence goes on from FIZR01005608.1 coordinate 10,751, forward strand.
TTTTTGTAATTTTCACTCGTTTTAGTCAATTTTTTTTCAAATTTTTGGTGATTTTTGACGATTTTTCTTTACATTTTAGGTAAATTTTCATCATTTTTTCGCAAATTTTTAATCAGCTTTTATTTTAACCCATTTTTAACAATTTTTTTTCTTAATTCAAGTAAATTTTCACCCTTTTTGCCCATTTTTGATCAACTTATACCCATTATTAACATATTTTCATCTAATTTTCACCAATTTGTCAACTTTTTTCATAATTTTTGATTCATTTTCTGCATTTTTTATCAATTTTTAACCACTTTCAACGCTTTTATCCATTTCTCGCACTGTTTGCCCATTTATATCAAATTTTTATCTAAATTTTAGATGATTTTCAATGATTTTTTTTTTATAATTAAAGTCAATTTTCAACTATTTTTCAATGTTTTTTCATGATTTTTGATCAATTTTCTGCAGTCTTAACTTATATTTGTCAAATTTTTATATAACTTTCGATGATTTTTAGCCTGATTTTCTATGTCATATTGTCAATGAAAACCAGGCTATTATAGTACATCGACAAACGGCGGCGGATAAGGGGGAATTTCATCAAAATCCGTTTTGTGATCCTAGAAGACCATTAAGACAATTTTTAGCCATGTCAAATTTTTTTTTATTTGTTTTTCTGCCAAACATTAAAATCTCTTACTCCGCTCAATACCGACCAAAATCGCTCCAATTCGGTCAATCGGCTCAGTTTGGCGGCGGTTTAGATATATATGAACGGGGATGAACTTGGGTCAAAATTCAGTTATGCCCTTATTTGGAGAAGCGTGTGCTCAGGGGTCAAAAACGCAAAAATTGCCCCTTTCTCAGTCAACTGATGGGGAATCAAAAGTTGTATAACATATCCAAAAAACAATCTCCTAAACCGATCGGTTTTTCTCATTTTTTAATATTTTTCAGTTTGTTCCTCGCATAACTCCCCTCCAAATTGGACTAGGAAGTTGAAATTAGGTATGTCCCGTCCGTAGGAACCCTTGATGTCCCTTTTGAGGGTACAGACTTTTTAGGCCAATTGAACTCTTTCTACCCGCAATGCTTTTTTTCAATTTTCATGATTGTAACATGTCATGAAAATCAGACTGGAAAAATCATAAGAAATGATTAAAACACGTTCAGCATATTCATTGCTATAATTCGACATCACTCCATTTGATGTACTTACAATTGTAAAATTAGTTTCTCAATTCAACTACCTTACATCCACATTTTTCAAAATTTATGATAACATCTAAAACCCTTCCCCTCTCATCTCATCCACAACCCCACCTCGCACATTTTGCAAGTATTTTAAATATATCGGTTGGTAACATTTAGCACGTTGAACCATTACACAATAGTGTATGTAAATGATACCAAAATATACTAGAAATATTTGTAAAATGTGCGAGAATGTTGCACGATCATATAAAGCTACGCGACAATTTCCTATTTTCCAATCATTAGACGAGGCTCGTTCACAAATTCATTTTAAAATTTATTCTAACTGTTATTGTTTACATTGCAAAATTTAATGTACCTACGTTTGTTTTTTGTTTTTCATTACAACCCACCAGAGAAAAATTTCCAACAGAATATACCTAATCAAAAGGATCAAAGCACGTCGTAAAACCTTAATAAAAAATTCTACCGGGCATATTTTAATATTATGAATATAAAATTTGAAAATTAAATTACCTTCTGAAGGAGGAAAATAATTCATACAAGTGATTACCATTTGTTACAGACACCTACCTAGTGTTTTTCTCCGTGACACATTCGCGAAACCAATTTCATCAGTTGAATTTTAAAAATCGTGTCAATGAAAGACGAGCATATAACACTGAAAACTCATCCCTTAACTTTCAGCAGAATAAATATAACTCAAATTTGAATTACGAAACTCCCTTGATAAGATCCACCTACGAGCCTGCTTTTGTACAAACTGTGCCTTCGATACAATTCTAGCCGTCTTATTCGCCAACGTCAATTAGATGAAGAAAACCTTGGATGCTGAAACTTGATTAAGTTCAAGATAATAGAATGATCGATTGTTTGCTTTTAAAATCAACCAAAAAGAGCTCTTTTGAAATTTTATATAATTTTGTTTTTGTTTTTACGGGTGTAGCTTTAATGTAGATAAATGTAGGCGCCTAAGCTGGTGAAAAAATTTTCTAGATAATTGAATTAAGCTCGATCGCATACCATTAATTCATTTCTTATTCAAAATGTTCAAATTTAAAGAACAGGCATAGAATTTGAGTGATGTAAAAACTACTCAATGATACATATTTACAATATTACAAACAACTACGCCTACGATCAAACAGTGACATTTTCAGTTACCTGTATCATACAAAAACACTTGTAATGTGGTAAATATTTTATTAAAACCATCTTCAACGTTTTAATAATTGGATACGTCGAAAAAGATTACTTTTTTCGATAGTCGCGTTGAAATATAACATTTTACGACGTGTTCGTGAAACGGATAAAAATTTCTAGCCAACTATACATACGTATTTTGTCATCGTCCTTTCGTAACCACCACACCGTGTATATTACGTCGACGTACTCTAGGGTGTAAAATTGTCAAGCCTCGCTTTCTGTTTTGAAATGTAAATTAACGCTATTTTCACGCTGTTAATTAAAATGAAATTACCAGAACTTCCCTACCCTCTTTTCGTCTTCTTTTTAACTACATTCATCGTTTTTCTCGTTCTGTGTGCATAGGTATACCTATGTATTTTTAAATTTCCGAATAATTTTTCCTTCCTCTCTCGTACACAAAATCAAGCCGCTGCGCTGGAATTTTCAAACGGAATAATTAGTCGAGAAAAACTTCGAAATTGATCAACTTTTACGTAGTAGCTCGTTAATGCACCTAGTAATCCAGTGGTTGGTAATTTTTTAACTTTATATTACACAGCTTCCACTACGTACTAGTCTGATGATTAACTTCGAAAAACTAATACTCCTAATTAAATATTTACCGATCTGATATTCTTTGAAGCCGGCCAACCTTATAATATCTACTAAGTACAATCGCACTTCTTCGTCGGTTTCTTCAATTAATATATCCTAAGTGGACGGGGGCCGTTCAAATGCATTTAAACCTTCCGAACAAAGCTGGCTGGCTTTTTCAATATAGCATATTCTTATGCAAGATAATGTGTGAGGAATATTATAGAAACTGTGCGCACCGGTGGGAACATCCAAATCGAACAAAAGATCAGATAAAGGTATTGTCGACTAGAATACAATTTATTAGCACCAAGTGGTATGTATCAGCCATCTTAGTAACTCTCCTCCATCTCAATATGTTACTTATTGGCCGCTGAAATCTCGTTCGTTCAGCGAAATTAATGACTAGTTTAGAAAATTAAAATATATAATATACACGGAAATCAAAGCAAAAATTAACTCGAGTATTAAAGGATAATTAATTTTAAAAAAAAATCATTGCTTTGCGATGTTTTTTTAGCCTAATTTTTATGAAATATTTTAAGCATGTGAATTCTAAAAAGCATCGCTTCCAGTGACAGTTTCACCCATTTTGCCGCCTCTCAAGCACAGGTGCACCAAAAATTTTTTTTAAGTTGACTAGAATTTAAAAAAAAATTGGAGACACCATGTGTCATCTGAAAGGAATTTTAAAAACATTTCCAATAAAAAGGAGGAATAGAGTCAAGCCCCAATGTGCTTTAGCGTTTTCTTAAACTCTAAATGCCAAATTTTTGAATTATTCCGCAATAAAGTATCCTTCAAATTTGTTTTTAGAAAGATTTCTGAATGGTGGAAACCGAAAAGCCCTCTTCCTCGAGTGTGCCTTTATTTTCATTTAAGTCAAGTATCTATCAATTCTTACAAGTCTCTTCTCAATGTGTAAATATTTTCATTTGTATTGTAACGCGAGGCAAAAATATACGGAACACTATTAGCCATTGGTGGGCAAAAACTCACATAGAACCCCCCCCCCCCAATCATAACTGATAAACCCTAAGCAATAGCGATAGTGAGGGAGAGGGGGTGCAATGGGGCTAAAAAACCGACACTACCAAAAGGCAAATTTAGGACCTACGCTAGATCTATATACCAAATTTCAACTTTCTAGCCCAATTTGCATGCGAGAGATATGCTAGGAACAAACTTTAAAAAATGAGAAACATTTTCAAAAAAAAAATCTTTTTTGGGGTTTTGAGGTAGTGCAGCAATATCGCGGAAAACTAGAAATCCTCAAAACACACTTATAGGACCTACACTAAATCTATACACCAAATTTCCATTTCCTATCTCAATTCGGAGGGGATTTATGCGAGGAACAAACTCAAGAGATGAGAAAAACAAATCAAAAAGCTACATTTTTGGAACTACAAAAGGGTAAAATGACGCTAAAAAGTCTAGACCCCCAAAACATACAGTTGGGACCTTTACTAAGTCAATTCAAATAGGTCTGAAGTCGCCTGAAATCGACCATGTGCCATCATTTGACACATCCAAGTGTGAAAGGCCAACACGAAGGTGTTCTCTATACCGATAGTATTATTTAGATAAATAAAGATACACAAGATCTATACATTACAGTGTGTTCACCAAAATAAATAAAGACCTAAAGTCGGTAATTAGCACTTGAAGCTACTGATACCTGACATACATGTGAGCATGATGGCAATCCAACAAAGTTAAACTTTACGTTTAAATAGATTAGTGCACGACACTTATGTACATTTGATAGAATCATCCGTTACATGATACGCAGTTTCTGGAAGTCTGCACTTTGAGCAGTGTTCGGAGTTCACTTTTCGGTGTATGAATAAATAACGTTTGAAGCAACCATGATTGGAGATTGTTTGAAAGAGCCAGTAACCTAGAGGTAAGTCAGAATTCAGCCAGGTAGGTGTAAGTACATCTGAAATGAGTTTTTCAGTTCAGCTGTAATATTTGCAATTGATCCATCATTGTTGCAACGCTTGAAGCGTGTGGTGGTGAAAAATACTCTCTATTGGTTCATCAGCTGAGTGTCTTAACATTATGAGGATGGTCGAATGGTATACATCTAGATAAATGATCATGGCTGCAATGTGACTCGTTGTTCAGTACAGATGACCAGTGTTAATGTTCATTGTTTTTTCAAGGCAATGAATAAAATCTATAATGTAAGGGAGAAACAAGTCTCTTTCCAGGTTAAAAAGAAGAAAAACTCTCAAATCTCCCTTTCTAATTGACTTGGGAGGCTAAATTTGGATTGTCTAGGTTCAAAAAGGAACAATTTTTGTGATTTTAGCCCTTCAATGCCCCTTCCTTCAAAATTCGGGCATAACTGAATTTTAACCTGAAGTTATATCGCAGTAAGTAGAAGTTTAAGAAATACTTGGTCGTGCTGCATAAAGAATTAAGAACGTTTTTGATGGAATGTAAATAATAATAAAGACTTCACTTGAATGACAACAGCCATACTGATTACTTGTATATCCAAATATACCATAAATTCACTTTTTCTTATTTTCTTATATGGTAGCATTATGCGATGGCAAGACAGGAGGTAGAAAGACTACGTCTAGAGGTTGCATGAAAAATTGTTGAGAACGATAAATCCTCTCACCATTCCCACTAATGCTAATTCATTTACAGTCTGGAAGACAGTTCCAATGATGGAACTATATGCCTTAGAACTAAAATATGCCATGGAAGAAAACAATGAGTATAATCTCTTAGATCCAGCCAGCCACTGTTATTTCCTACATTCTTTCACGGTTAGACAACAATAATAAAAGATATGTTAGTAATGAAACATCCGGTAAAAAATCATAAATAAATTGGACTCAGTTAAAAATATTAACAGTTTGAGCAATACACTTACTCTTGGTCAAAAATTCACTAGTTTAAGAATCGAGAAAGGTGAACATATAAACGAATTTATCTTACGTTTTGAAGACGTAATTAATGAATTTTAAATAAACGATGAGAACTTGGACAAGAAAAAAATTAAAATAAATGTCTGTGGGAGCAACTATCATACTCGTTTGCAACCTTATTATCCTGGAAAAAATACTGGAAATTCACGAGGTAGTACTAATAATCGCTCCTGTAGTTATAATAGAGGTAGTGGTAGCTCAAATTTGTAGGTATGTTACCATTGCGGTGAAAACTGTCACCATACTGTAGGCTGTTCCAGCAAAGCCTGGATTTGCTATAATTATTTTAAAACGACTACTACTCACACAACAAGAACCTGTAGAGGCAGAGCAGTTCAATGACGCAATGATGGTAATCGAATTCCCAATAAATATTCAATCGACAACAGAGGTAAACTTGTGAATAAAACTTCCTCAAATATGGCTGATAGCGACAAAAGAAATGATGATGTCTTGGCAGCTGATCTACAAAAAATATCTTTCGAAGGTAGAAATAAATGTAGCTATAGTATGTTGGTAGACTCTGGAGCAACTACTCACGTAGTTAATGATATCAATTTATTATACATACGATGTAAAACATTTAGAAAAAGAAAAACAGGTAAGCTGTGCTAATAAAAACTCTGATGCAAATCTAAAAATTACACACGAAGGTAAATTAGAAATGATAAGAGTAAATGGTAGGGAAATTGTATTAAATAAAGTATTCTATTCTGAAAAATTATCTAAAAATCTAATGACAGTAAAATATCTTTTGAATAACGGAGGTGAAGTAGTAATGAATAAAGAACGGGGAAATTTATTCAACAAAAAAAAAAAATTAATTATTCAAGGTAAGTTTGGTGGTAATTTTTGCACAATTTCCTTAAACGAAAATGGAGACATTTCGAATGGAGAAAATAAACGTAAAATCGAAGATTTTGAAATGGAAAATTATGCCAACAAACGATTAAAAATTGATAAAAATGAATACAGTTTTGAAGTATCTTGTGAACATGTAAAAGATGATGTAAGTTTAGAAAAATATCTTAAACAACAGCGCAAGTAGATTTGAAAGAGTTGAAAGAAGTAACTAATGAAAATGTAGAAAGCTTGAAAAAGAAAATAGGTATGCTATGGCGCATACGATTAGGGCACACGTCTAAAGCATATTTGGAAAAAGCGAGTAAAGAGATCCCAATTTTGAAAGGAGTTAAACTTGAAGATGCGATACTATAATGTGAGATTTGCATAAGAGGAAAATTCACAAAATTACCTTGTACAAATGTAAGATACAAATATAATACACCCTTGCACTGTATACATAGCGATATGATTGGATCGATCGAACCACAGAGTTACAAAGAAAATAGATATATAGTTACATTCAAAGACGATTAAACAAGATTCGCACGAGCTTATGCAATTAATAATAGAAACGAAGTTGGGAATGTTTTGAAACCCCACTCCAGAATATCAAATACGTTGCCAATATAAGCGTATTTCTCAAATTTGATCGATTTTGGTCAGTATTGAGCTGATCAAATGGTTTTTATATCTGACATGGCTAAAAACTGTCATAATGGTATTCTGCGAATCAAAAACAGATTCTGTTGATATTCCCTCTCTCATCCACCATAGGTACTTAGACTATAATAACCTGGTTTTGTTGACAATATGACATAGAAAATCAGGGTAAAAATAAAGTAATAATTGAGCAATTGAACTGAAAGTACACACATTAGGTAAGAGTGCATTTCAAATAAAGAAACACACCACGACAGCATTTTTTTTCCCTATCCTGTCAATCTCGTCTCTTTCTCCATTCTGTAGTACAATACCCTCAGCAGCCACATGGACATCCCTGTCACATACAGCGTTAAATTTTTTTCAACTCTCACCTCCCCTCAATCCTCACCTTTATATCAGAAAATTCTATCATCTCTTACGCCGTACCAACAAAATCTCGCGATAAATAAAAAAATCAAACTACTCGAATGCTCTTAGTATAACATTTTACTTATACACGAGTCAACCGCGAAAATATATCATTCTTATGGCTAATCCACTTTCGCAACCATTGTTCACTTCATTTGTTGAAAAGGTTGTTTGGAAGTTGTGATCTTTTTCTTAAATAAATCACTTTTCTAAATTAAATTTACAATTTACCAAAAAACCTGTCGTACAACTACGCGTAAAAGTCACCCTAACTAGGTTACATACCAAACCAACGTTTACAATACGATAGAATATATGAGGCGAGAGGGGCAACAAGGAAGGGAACCACCACCGCATTGTTACGAATGAAAAATATCGCTGACGGGAAAGAAGAGAAGGAAAAAAAATTCTCGCAAAACCATATACCTACTTACACAGTAACAATAAAAATTGTTAGACGTATTATTCGCGTATAATTTACGACCAGCGTAAGCATTTCTGTAAGCAAACTTTCGCCACAAGTTGGCCCGGATACTTTTGTCGTCGTTGTGTTTTTCACACCACATCGCATGTGCACACCGGCGACGCGACGAGACGCGATACGACGGGTCTTTCCCGGATTAAAAACCATATACGCACGTATATAAAATGGATAAGAAGAAAAAACTGATTGGTCCGAGATATTGTGTAGGTACCAAGCTACCAACCTACCTAGATACTCGTATACTTCTTGTTTACACCAAAGCTGCGCTGAACAGCGTGAAATTTGTTAAAAGTAATTTGTCGTGGGTGTCAGTTGAAATAAGATGAAATGAACTTCTCCCTTTTTTTTTTTTGGAAATTTTGTTTTTTTTTCTTTTCATTTTAGGCAAGTTTCAAGTCGGTCATTGCTTGAAATATTAAAATTCTGCACAAGTGTAATTTCGCCTATATCGTATAATACTTTGAACTTGATGAATGCTTCGTCATTAATCAAGCCGGACATTCGAGGTTACACGGCCACATGCACCGTAGTTTTACCGCAAACATCTTAATGGCTGGAAAACTTTTCCTTTTATTTATTTATTTATTTTTTTTCTTGTATTGTGTAGAACATATTTTGTATCCAGGAAAAGGATTAAAAAGGTAGGTAGGTTGGCGTAGATGCGGAAATTCGATACTGGGAAAAAAAATAAGGTTCACTAATAATTCTAATTACATTTCGCCGCTAGATTGATCGACATTACCCACGTGGCATTTATATACGTTGGATTGTCGTACAAGTTTTGGTGGTTGTTGATCAATCCTTTTTTCCCCTTGTTTTTCACATTTTAACAACCACGTTGACGTAGCCAATTACAAAAGGAAATGCGAATTTTTTTATAAAATACAAAAAGTACTCGTACTTTTGGCGCGTAATAAAATCAATAATTTTTTTCTCATACGACGAGTCGTTAATAATAATCATAAGTCTGAACTTTCGAGCAAGTGACTTAGGTGATAAACTAATTTTCGTCGACAAAATAATGAACGTAAAGACATATCAGGTAATTTCATTGTAAACAGATTGGTAATACATTGAATACATCAAAATTTGCAAATATTAGATAAATAAATCGTGATTTTATTTGGAATCATTTTCTACGTAAACAATTATCGAGTTTTTTAAAATAAAATTATTTTCTGTATATGTACAAAGTTCTGAAGAATAAATAATTTTCGAAATAAATTGTTGATACAAATGGCCTGACCAACAACAAAATGGAGCTAGAAATGCAGATTCGGCACTTATTTGAAATCCCTTAAATTTGCACCTAGCGAACTAAATTAGTTACATCAAGATATCAAAATACGAAGATTTTGGATGCACTTTTTTTAAATTTTCAAATTTTTTGTTTGATTTATAACATGATTTTCCAATTACGGTCCATCAACCGAAGACGGATAAGCAGGGAGTATCAAAAATATTCATTTTAGGCGCCTAAAAGACCATTAAGACCACTTTTGACAATGTCAGAAATTTATTTTTATTTAATCCCCCCTCCCCTCCACACTAAAATCATTTAGTCAGCTCGATACTGCCGAAAATCGCTCAGATTCGACAAATAGGCTCAGATTAGCAGTGTATCAGATATGTGTATCTACTACCTACGTAAGTAAGGATGACTTTGGATTAAAATTCAGTTGCGTTAAAATTTAGGGTAGGGAATGCACATCGTTCGTTTTTGAGCAAATCGATAGAAATCTGAAGTCTCGTTGGTCAATTAGGATAAGAGGTATGGAGATGGTGTAGTTCCTCTTACTGCCCTTGAAAAAGCATTTCTCACACCGACCCTCTCCCCTATTGAGCTGCTAGGTTGAATTTTGGTACGTAGATTAAGTAGAGTTTTTTTATGTGTTTTTTGAGGACTTCGAGTTTTCAAGCCCATTGCATCCTCTCATAGCCTCGAAAAAGTAGTTTTTTGGTCAGTTTTTCTTACATTTCAAAATTATGACATGCATATCTCCCCGCTGAATTGAGCTAGAAGGTTGAAATTTGGTATATAGATTTTGTAAAAGTCCTAGATGAGCCTTCTGATTGTTTCAGTTATTCTCTACAATATCTACCTGTACCGTTAACACTGCTCAAGAATAAACATCACAGAGCGTTCCTTTTTCTATTCCTGGAATGAACATTAGATAGCTCGTGTATCTCCTTCACTTTACACAACTAGGCTTAAAAAGGAATGCATTGTGATGATTTTTTTGAAAGATATGTTTCCCTGGTAAATTGCAAATTTCTATTCCCCAACTCAATTTGTAGGGAAGAATGTTTGGGTAAAATCGCGAAAACCAACCAAAAACTTCTCTTTCACAGCTGCGAGGGGTTGTAAAGGACCTGAAAATTATAAACCTCAAACATGAAAATCTAAGGCCTTTAGTAAATCGTGTACCAAATTTCAATCCCTTAGCTCAATTTGGAAGGCAGATATGCGAAGAACCACATATTTTCAAAGTCAAAAAGAGGAAACCCCATGTTTCCATTCTAATTGACATAGGAGGCTGATTTTTGGACATGTTACATAACTTTTGATTTTCTGTTGATTGGAGGGGAGTGGGGTGAGAGGTGGTTCGTGCGTTCAAAATTTTTTTTGGATACCCCAACAATATTCCATGATAATTTTCAAAATCTGGTAACAAGGCCAAATCATCTATCTTCACCATAGTTAGGTAGCTAGATACTAAGGTGAGCCGAATTTTGCTTTTTTGGAAATCTGCAAACGGAGGGGTCATAACAGCTGCGAAATGATCTGAAAAAGATGTGGTAAAAATTTCAATCTCCTAACTCAATTTTTTAAACTAGCAAAACTGACTTAAAAATCGAAAATTTTCAAAAATTAGGAGATGCCAGATGGGTTTTAAAAGCGAGGTATTTATTTTATTAATATTATGTTTTTTTTCTGTTTGGAAGAAACAGACGCTCCTGTTTAATTTGATCTAAAATTAGAAGCTATTTTTAAACAGTCTAAAAACATATTATTGAATACATAGGATAGATACCTCTGCTGAAATTAAATTTTTGGAACATTTCTAAAACGACTACAGAAGGTGAGGGGGGAATTGGGCAGTAGGATGGGCCGAATTTTGCTTATTTTGTAAATGTACAAATGACGGGGTCACAATAGTTGCAAAATGGTTTCGAAAGGATGTAGTAAAAACTTCAGCCTCCCAACTCTGTTTTTTAAACTTACAAAATCACTTACAGTTCAAAAGTTTCACAAATTTTTCAAAAAAACGAATAAAAAATTTGTTGGATATTTTTTTCCAAAAATGAAATTATTATACACATTTGAACTCAAAATTATCATTGTTAGGAAATTTTTATCATTTCCCCCTTTTTTATAAGTTTTTAAAAAATTTCACTTTATATGTTTTTTCAATTTTTTTTTGAGAAACGCCCCTCTGAAATGAATTTAGGAAATAAATTTTAGATAATTAAGCGCAATATTTCAATTTCTTCCCTCTTAGAAGATTTTTCAGGGTCACTCAAAAAAGGACCTTTTTTTACATATTTTAAAATAAATTGGTTAAAAATTGAGAGAATGATTTTCCGAAAAAAAATGTCTTCACAAAGAACACACTTTTATCTATTTTAGATTCTCGATGACAATTTTTCATGTTTTTTCTTTTTTTGAGCCATTTATACCGCACTTTTGTATGATTGGATAACGATTGAGAACAAAAGAGAGGAAAAAGGATCTTAAATAGATAAAGGTAGGTGTACTAGATTTCATGGGAAAAAATTTCAATGGTGTTAAAACATTCTTGAAAAAACACGAGAAAAAAATTTTTTAAGCACCACGTAAATCCATTTGGGGGTGGGAGAAGGGTTTATTTAAAAAAAAAATTCTTTCTTAGTTTTTCAGAAAATTGTAAAAAAACGTAAAAAGTGCCTTTTTTTTTAAACCCCTAAAAAAAGAGGAAAACGACAAAAAAAAAGCAAAATTCGGCCATCCTTTGAACATGACTGAATTTCGACCCAAAGTCATCCCTACTCATCGTAAATATCTAATCCGCTGCTAATCCAAGCCAATCGAATGAATTTGAACAGTTTCGGTCAGTATCGAGCCGAGTAAATGATTTTAGTATTCGAGGGGGGGGGGGAGAATATACATTCAACATTTCCATACTGCCCAACCGCCAAAAATGATGTTAATGGTCCTGTAGGACTGTCAAACGTGATTTCAGATTTTTCGTAATAACAGAAATTTCACCATAGAAATTTAAAAACACGCAGATACTTTGAAAAATCTGTTCAAAATTGACAATAAACTCTCATAACATAATATAAAAGAAAAAAAAAAAAACCTGTGTGTTTTAAACTAACAATGAAACTGTTATAAGAGATACAAGAGAAGTAAGCAGATTCAAATTATCTAAATTGATAGGTAGGTACGCGTAAATAGGTATACGAATAATCTCAAAAGTTTTTCGCACGTGAAATAAGTATAATGATGATACGATGACGGTTCTCTACAAAAAAACAAAAAATTTTCCATTTAACAAAGGTATCAGAAACAACTCATTTGCTTATTTTTCGAGAAACTTAATACCGAACAAATATCCAATACAGATACACGAATCCATTTACCATATCTGCAAAATAATCTCTTCCCACCCAACGTATCTTTTTTCTCAACAAAAACGTACGAACACGTGTCTTAATAGAAGCAATCGCTCCGTAAGAAAAGTTCCAACGTCCTTGAAAATATCATCGTTCGGTTAAATACGAACAAAAAAGAAAAAGGTCTTCTATATTTTTCGTGAAAATTATTCGAATAATTTCATACTTATAACATACTTTCATTTTACTTCTCCAAATTCCATAACACTTTTTGTTCATCGAAAAAAAAAAAAAAAAAAAAAAAAAAAAAATTTTTTCCCTTGAAAAAAAAAAAAAAAAAAAAAAAAAAAAAAAAATAGTTTTTCCGCTTAAAAATAACATATTCAATACTCATACCTCGAACATTTTGTTATTGTGATACGTTGCAGTAGTTTTTTTTCTCAGTTTCAAATCAAAGCCTAAAATCATTCCATATGCAAGTAAGTACATACAATCAACCGAATATTTCATTTTGCCGGAGGTATTTCCTTTACAAACATAACTTCGGAGTAGTTTTTACAATAATTTCTCAAACGTATAAATCTTTCGAGACAGACCGAAAAAAAAAACATACTAAATCAAGCCGAGGCTTCGATTCGGCTCCTGGCGATGTAAAAAAATACTAAAAAAAAAAAAACAATCGAGTAACCTTCGTCTGCCTGAACGAATGCATTGTCGAACGTATTTCTCTGATTAGATGCAATAAAAATGCGGTAATTTTTTATACTTAGCGAACATATGCCAGGCAGGAAAAGGCTGCCACGTTAAAATTGGATAACCTTATTAAGTGCTCGAACGCTGCACAACAGATACAAACTATATATTTTCCATGCTAAGCCGATGTAATTGCTTAGCGTACTCTCATATCTTGTAACCGAAGACGCACTCGGTATTACAAATATATATATATATTTTTTTTTTTATCTATACAAACAGTACTAGGTATCTTCATGTGCGATTCATTTTAGTTATGTTTCTGCATTGTTAACTTCGTATGATACGTAAAAGTACATGGTACGTAGACCGTACGTACGTATTTTACATGTACGTAGTACGTCGTATTACGTAATGTAAAAATATACATAGTGTATGAACCAACTCGGTATATATGTAACATTTTAATACTATATGAATAGTTGAATACTGATAAAAAAAAAAACCTTCACCGTTGAGATCTCATTCTATATGGTATAGTATTTGAAATGGCGATTCTTTTTCATTCTCATATCGGCATTCGCAACGCAATCAAATCAGAAAAATACGAGTAAAACGATGCAGTTAAAGTAAAAAAATTATTTTATTGCCATTTGCTAGAACTGATAATCTAAATGGTACAAAAAAGAGCTCTACTTCAAGCCTTAAACACACATACGAAAAAAACTAGTCAAAATCGATCGAATAGCTAGAAAAGTAATAGACGAATTTTTCTTCACAATTTCAGTCTTATAATGGTACAGGAGCATGACTACGAAAAATGTACCGAGAAAATTTTAAATTGGTTCCAGTGTCTCAAAAGCTGAGGTGTATAGTTTCTTTAGTCCGCCAATCCGTAACTACTGCTTTTAAGCATAGCTAAATCTCATAAGCTTTTGGACAAAATAATTATTAGCTGAAAACAGCACACGGTATTTAAAAGCATTTTGAATGCTGCTTCCGAATATGCCAATCTACCAACGAAAAGGCGTTGCCCGGGGATGCCAGATGGGTTTAAAAAAAGGGGTATTTATTCTATTATTAAGTTTGTTTTTTTTTTGGAAGATACTAACACTCTAGTTTAATTTGATCTAAAATTAGAAGTTACTTTTAAGCAGTCTAGAAACATATGATTAAATATAAAGGATAGGTAGGTAATCAAATACCGCTGCCGAAATTAAGTTTTTAGAACATTTCCAAAACGATGGAAGAAGGTCAAGGTGGGGGAGGTAGGCAGTGGGATGGGCGGAATTTTGCTTTTTTACAAAACTGCAAACGGTGAGCTCACAACGGTTGCGAAATGCCTTCAAAAGGATCTGGTAAAAACTTCAGCTCCCTAATTCAAATTTTTTAAACTTGCAAAATCTTTCGCAGGATGAAAATTTGAAAAAAATTTCAAAAAATCGAATAAAAAATTTTTTTGAACATTTTTTCCAAAAATTGAAATTATTATACACATTTTAACTCAAAATGATCATTGTTGGAAATTTTTTGCCATTTCTCTTTCTTTTTTTTTTTTTTGATTTAGGACATCAATTTCAGATGATTAAACGCAATGTAAGATTTTTTGGGGTCACTCAAAAAAGGTCTTTTTTTGCGTATTTTAAAATAAATTTGTTAAAAATCGAGAAAATCCGAAAAAAAATTTCATCACAAGGGACACGTCACATTATTTTTAGACTCTCAAAAGCAATCTTTCAATTTTTTTTCTTTTTTTAAACCCTTTTATGTTGTATTTTTGTACGTCGAAATATCAATTGAGAACCCCACAAAAAGCGCAAAAGTGCGGAAAACAGGTCTTAAAAGAACAAAGGCTAATGCACACGGTCTATATTATTAAGTGGCTTGAAAAAATACGAAAAAAACTATTCTTTAAGCCCCTGAAAAGTCGTCTATGGATAATAAAATTGATATTGTACAATTAATCATCAAAAGTTGATATTCTAAATACATTTCAGAGGAGAACGTTTCTCACAAAAAATTTCATCCATAGTTTTTCAAAGAAATCATGAAAAACGTAAAAATTAACATTTTTTAAAAACCTTTAAAAAACGGGGAAATGGCAAAAATTTTGTAACAATGATCATTTCGATTTAAATATATATAATAATTGTATTTTTGAAAATTCACGAACTTCTAGTGAGTTCAGCAAGTTTAAAAAATTGAGTTGGAGGGCTGAAATTTTCACCACACTCTCTTGAAGTAATTTCGTGACTATCGTGACCCCGGCGTTTGTAGATTTTCAAAAAAGCAAAATTCAGCCCACCTTATTAGGCACTACGGCATACTAGAGCATTTCATGTTGGGGTTTTTTTCGAAAGTTGGAGAAGATATGGAAAAAAAGTTGCGAAGTGATGTCAAATGAACGTGGTAAAAATTTGAGGGCTTTAACTTGACCCTTACCCCACCCACTTATGATTTACAATTTCAAAATTTACATCATGAAAAATCGGAGAAAAAAATTTTCTTTTCTCGATTTTTTTGGTGCCAACGTGTCAGAGTAGACCACATAACACCAAAAAAAAGTTTAAAATTTGTAAAAAATAAAATACTTTTATTTATTATGTCATAAAAATGATGAGATTTCATATTTTTACTTCATTACAGTAAAAAATTTTAAATAATTGATTTTTCCTATTTTTAAACAGAATTTTTAAGGCCCTTTGCGAAAAATATTTTTTTTTTGTCTCATGTGGTCTACTATGACACGTTAGTACTAAAAAAAAATCGAAAAAACAAAACTTTATTTCGACTTTTCATGTAAATTTCGAAATTTCAGATCAAAAGGAGGCGGAGAATCTGAAAACGGCGGGAGCACAATAGTTGCGAAATAGCCTCAAAATGATGGAGTAAAAATTTCAGCTTCACAATTAAATATTCAAAACTTACAAAACAAACTCAAAATTTACAAAGTTTTAAAAATCCAAAATTTGAATAACAAAAAACAGCATCCCATAGCACAAGAAATTATCCACATCCTCTCATCTTCGTCCAACAAAACAGTCCTATGTTGGGTTCCCTTACATAGAAATTAGAAACATCGAAGGTAATGAAACAGCCGACTCTTCCATCAAAATTGCATTACAGCACAAACCTATCCAAAATACACCTATCCCTCTTACTGACTTAAAGCAGTTCATCAAAGCCCAAAACCTATCCACGTTTCAACTATTAGGCAATTTTTTCCTCTGACATACTTTTTTAGGCAGTACCCATTCAAATTTTAAATCTCAACATCCTCTCGCTGGACAACCAGTACCCAGATTTCAGCTGCAAAAATTACATCGCTTAACTGAATACAAATTTTCAATTCGTAGCACGTAAAGGTTTTTTTTAACAAAAATTTTAAATCAATATCAATAAACTAGATAAACCGTTCCAATACAGTCATACTTTTCACAAAATCTTTCAAAACCTCCTTTTAAACTTATTTGGAGAACCAGAGCAAAATAATCCTATCCACAAATACGTAACGAGCTCAACCAAGAAAACATCGGAAGCTTTTTAGTGTTTCGTAAACTTAACAGTGACAAAATTTTGCATACATTTTTTCTATGTGCCTCTTTTATTTGAAACATTCGGTTTAATCCTTTTTCTCTTAAGGCTTTTTGGATTTAAAATAAACTACGGTCTCGATAAGCGTACCGTTCTTTCTCTTCACATCGGATTAAAAACTTCGTTTCTCGACGTGTATGCGTCCCAATGTTCTATATCTCAAGTACAAGTAAATATAAAATTTCTTTCTTTCCTTTCTCAAGCATATTCATTCGCAAACGAATTTTTTAATTCCCATTTAAAACACTGATAGATTGATATTTTATTTTCATTTGATAAAAATTAGTGCTGGACAAGGCTTATCAAAGTTGAAATACGCACGTATACAAAAACTTGAATAAACTCATTTGGAAAACTTCGGTAAGAAACCCATCCCCTTCTCTGCCACTTACACAAACAACCACCATAAACTTAACAACACTATAATCATCGTCATCGTCATCGTCATCGTCATCATCATTACCAATATGATTTTATAACTTCATAACTTATATATGTAGGTAATTTTGAGCAATATTCGATAAATTGTCATTTCCTTTGTTACTGTTCGAACAAAGCAAAAATAACTTCAATTTTACAACACGAATACTTGGTTGTCAATTGATGAGCTCTTTTGTAACATAACGAACAAAGAAATATAGGAACACACACCTAATTTTCGACGTTTTTGTGAAATTTTCCGTTGATTAATTTTCTCGCCTCGAATTCAAAATAATAAAACTTCAACAAAAACATCAGTTTCACGGTTCGATGTTGGAAACTTTCAATGTGTTCGAAAATCAAACTCGAGGCTTGTAATTTTATTCGAGATTTCATTTCAGAATATTCCACAAGAATTATTAAAATATGAAAAAATTGCCAAAAAATATGAAAATTTTTACAGAAATTCATACAGACGCATAATTTGCATGGAGCATTCTGAACGACCTTAATTAACAACTTTATTTCCGCAAAAAATATACGAAATATTCGAATAGAAATACTTCAACAACAACAAAAGATATTGCCAATACCTTAGCCCTTAATTTTGCTAAAGCTTCAGGTAATGAATCGTACGACCCCCAGTACCTAAATTTGAAAAACACCACAGAAACATCTATATTGAATTTTAATTCCGACAACTCAGAAGAGTTTAATGTTCCTTTCTCCATCGATGAACTGAATGAAGTTTTAAATCATCATATCAAAAATTCTGCTCCAGGACCTGACGACATCCACCCATATATGATAAAAAATCTTCCTGATCATACCAAAGAAATTCTACTTGACCTGTACCATAAAATATGGACATCGAATCACTTCCCAATAACTTGGAAAACTGCAATTATTATACCAATCCTAAAAGTTGGAAAAGATAGAACACTCCCTTCTAGTTATCGAACAATTTCACTCACATCTGTTCCATGCAAAATTCTTGAAAAAATGGTTAGTGGGCGTTTAATTTGGTACATTGACAAAGTGGTTTTCGAAAAAAAAAGATCGACAACAGATCACCTTTTCAGCCTTACAAATGAAATCTCTACAGCTTTCCAAAATAAACAAAGTGTCCTTGCAGTCTTTTTTGATCTTGAAAAAGCATATGACAAAGCTTGGCGCTACAAAATACTTGAAAAACTTCACTCAATTGGAGTAAAAGGCCAT
>FIZR01005609.1:0-11055 GCA_900060175.1 Ferrisia virgata
AATTAAGAGCTCAGTGGAGAGAATTTTTTTGAGGTGTCTACCAACCAGTTTTTCAGGGTACCAAGAGACAAAAAAAAATAATCGTTTTTTTGACCCACCCGAATACACGCCCAATATAATAAAAGTTAAGCAAAAAAAAAAGATCAAATAAAATATCGTAATCATATTAGACGATTTTTTTGAAAAAATAAGCGAAGTGAATTAAGGGGTAAGACCGGACATAAAGTGGAGTTAAAATTGCAACAAAAAAAAAAATTTAATGTCTACACCAATCGATCTTTCGGCCTTTGAAAAATCATACAATCACTTAAAAAAAGTATTTTTCAGCGGAAAATTTTTATTTCAAAACGTGATTGAAAAAAAATTTGAAATTCATAACGATGTATTGTAATAACGGTCTTTATAAGTCTACATACCGAATTTCAACCTCCCAGCACAATTTGGAGAGGAGACAAAAGCATGGTGGAGAGTTTTACGAACGAGCTTACCCATACCTATTAAAAAACTCTTTGAAAATTACAACCAAGTGATTTAATGGCACGGAAATGAATTCCAACAGGATTTTCGACGAACAGTTGAAAAAAATGCAAGAATGCAAAGAAGAATCGGAGAAATTTAAATACGGATTTAATGTAGCCAAGGAAATTTTATCTGATAAAGAAATATCTTTCAACTCTTCACTGGTGGCCGGAAAAATTAACGAAGTTGGTACCTAGCAAATATCTGATATTACTTCTTGATACAAATTTACGTAATTCGAAGCTCAAAAAGATTATTTCCAATATTATAGTTGATATAGAAATTATATTTTATAAATCAATATTGTCTATATTCGCAGCTGATTGAACACAACGCCCAACAAGGCAGATATAAAAGAACCGAAATTTTCCTCAAAGCATACGAAAGTTTGGCACCTGCCGAGAAATTATCAGGAAAATACCTTTTGCAAGCTTATTCGATGGCTTGGATTCACCAACTTGTAATTAAAATTTATCATCAGGTGTACCCAGGATTATACGTACCAATACAATTACTAATTATTATTTTATATACCTAGATCATGTCTGCAGGAATAATACTAGACGATATATTGGATGATTCGGAAATAAGACGAAATAATATCACTTGGCATAAAAAAGTGGGAAAAATCGCTAGTAACGATCCCCTTCTATTATGTTCGGGGACTTATGTCCTAATGAAGAACTTATTCGAAAAAGAACCCTATTTCTTACCCTGTTTGAATGTTCTTTACGAGGTGAGTTGACTACATAACTCTTGATGGAGATGGCCTAAAATTTATCGATAATTTTTTTTTCAATTATTGATTTGCAGACATTCTGGTGGATGGGTGGTTCGTTATGCTTGGATCATTATACTTTGAACATAATGACTAAAGATGCCAGCCTTTGTAATTGGGATGTGCACAGAGATTTGCATACAAGCATAATAGGAACAACATCGATACAAGCGCCATTATTTACAGCATTCCACATGGTTGGTCATGTCAATGCAGCCCAGATTTATATTCTTTTTCTCAACACTTTTTTTTTAAAAACTTTTTTATAGGCAGGACATAATTTCGATTACATGAGGAATGAATTGATAGAAATTTGCGCTCTTATGGGTCATATTATCAAAGATAAGGTAGGCCGAAATTTTAATAGTACATTACCCACAAAAGATGTGCCGAAAGCTCGCAGCATTACACTGAATAATTATACGTATTAATATTATTTATGGAAATTTTCTGTTCAGAACGATTACATCGACAGATATTCGAAAACTTATAGAAAAACCTCAGACGAAGACATAAAGCTTGGCAAATTGACCTGGTTTTTACTGACAGCTCTAGAACAAAGTAACGAGGGACAGAAAAAAATTCTAAAAGTAAACCAATGCTTTATATTAAATATTATTAATATCAATATCAACCTCCAGGGAGGCAAGGAAGGAGGATTGTATAAATAACGAAAATTTGTGCAATTTTTGTTTTCTCCCAGGAATGCTACGGTAAAAATAAGCCCGACTGTACAAATGCGGTTGTTGATATTTACGACCAGCTTAAACTTGAAGAACAGTATTTCGAACATGAAAAACAATTAATCGATTTTACCACGCGAAGAGTGAATAAAATACCCGATGAAAATATTCGTAAAATTTTTACAGACTGTATGCATACGTCAGTAAATTGGTACAATGATTAGTCTGTTGATGATGTGTCATTTTACTACCTACTTTACTTTGCACATTTCGCGAATCTAAATCGACAATGTTGATATTTTAATAAATTAATAAATACGCGAATTAACTCTTAATCTCCGTGCTTAAATTACTACGGATATATTACAACGAAGCACCCAATAGGGGGGGGGGCTACCTGATGTAAAAAAATTTTTTTGAAAATTTTTTCCACAAATACAGTCATCACATGAACATTAGGATGGATCGAAAAAAAACATACCTGAGATTTTGACCATATCCACTCACAAATTATCATTGTTGGCAAATGTTCACCATTTTCCAGTTCTTCAGTGGTCTTAAAAAATGCCACTTTTTGCATTTTTTCACGATTTTCTGAAAAAATAAGAAGGAAATTTGTTTTGAGAAACTTTTTTTTTAAATCGATGTGCGAGACTTCTTTTAGATAATTAAACGCAATATTGATTCATTTCATATCTAAACGATCCAAAAAGTCTGCTCAATGGCCCAGTGAAGGAACTATCTTCATTTTGGTCTTGACCCTTCAGATGGATGGAGGGGCGGGGGAGGAGAGGAGAGAGGTGGTTCTTGTAATTTTCGAGTAATCGCGATTTTTCGTCAAACAGCTCATCTTTGAAGGCTCCATGTTTCGAGATCGGTTAGACTTAGAATAAATCCAATAGCTCGGGTTCATAGGTAATCCAGAGAAGATTAGGAATCAATGGTCAAAATTTCAAAAGCTGAAAGCTGAACTTTTGAGCTAAAAGATCAAATTTTCATGATTAGTATGAAGGTTGAGAACTATAATTTAAAATCTGTAAAAATTACCATGAAAAAACCTATTCATATTTGTTTCAACAAAATAACTTTCAAAATAGTATCTCAACGCCCATAAGGGGTAGAAGGGGCCAAAATTTTGATGAAAATTCTAAACAATGTAAAAAATTAAGCGGTACATTGATTTTTACCAATTCGAGGGTGCTGAGTTCAAATATCGGCTTATTTTTTGACCCCCTCCCCCTTCCCACATGGTCAAAATCTA
The DNA here is from genome assembly GCA_900060175.1 of Ferrisia virgata. Lineage (NCBI taxonomy): Eukaryota > Metazoa > Arthropoda > Insecta > Hemiptera > Pseudococcidae > Ferrisia > Ferrisia virgata. The sequence goes on from FIZR01005609.1 coordinate 3,242, forward strand.
AAGAAATTGAAATGATAAACATGTATATCGATTGTTAATGATTTGAGGTCGCTGAGCATGAATATCGTCTTCCTTTTTTGATTGGACCTCTCCACCCTCCGCCACTTTAGCACATTGATGAAGGGATACTGGGGGGGGGGGCGTTTAGAAAGGTTGGAACAAAAAAATAAGCCAATAATAAAACTCAGCGTTCTTGAATTAGTAGGAATCAATATGTCACTTTACTTTTACTTGGGGGGGGGGGGATTTTGACAAAAATTGAGTATCCCTGTGCTCTCCGAGGCTGTTGAGATCCCATTCTGAAAATTAATCAGGTAAAACTAATATAAAAAGTTCTATGCGAGGTAATTACCTATTTCAGATTTTTAAATGGTAGTTTTCAACCTATATACCTATCGTGAAAAGTTGAGTTTTCATCTCACAAGTTCAAATTTGAGCTTTCAAAATGTTGACCGTTAATTTTAAATCTGAACTAAATTACCAATAAAATCGCTTAAACAAATTTATTCTAGTCGAGCTGTTTGACAAAAAATCGCAATTACTCGAAAATTACTAGGGCCACCCATGACGATGTTTTGAGCAAAATCAGAAGATCCCAGTTACTTTTCGGGTTGTTTTGATATGGAATGGGCTAATTTAAATTTTACCTCCCATAGTCGATTTTTCAAAGCCCACTCAAAACTAGTCATTTTTCACGTATTTTGAATTATTAAAAAAAATGTTAAAAATGCATCTCTAAAAGAATGTAATTAAAGAGAAGATATTTCATCAAATTTAGACCCTCAAAAGCAATTTTTCACTTGTTTTCTTTTTTTGAACCATTTATGTTGCTTTTTCGCGGATTGGGATACCTATTGAGTACCCCTGAAAATGGTACAAACGATGAAAACCGACTTTGTGTGGACAAAGGTACGATTACTTAGCCCATTGCACCGTGAATTTAGTGAAAAGAATTTCAACGATGCAAAAAAAAAATCTTGGGAAGAAATACGAACGACCATACTATCGTGACATTTTTTAAAAAGCCTTGAAAAAGGAGAAATGGTGAAAATTTGCTAACAATGACATTTTTTCATATATGTAAATATGCGTAATAATTTCATTTGTGGAGCAAATTTCAAATAAACAATTTTTCAAGTTTTTTCAATTTTTTGCTACATTATTTTAAGGTTATTTCGTCACTATTACGAGCCTCGTCCTTCGCAAATTAAAAAAAAAAACAACAAAAAAATTTGACCCACCCTAGCAACTGCCTGATTTTTGAACTTTTTTCACATTATATCTCGTGCTTCGACCAGTATCCATCGTTGTTTCCAACGAATTGAAGTATTCGTCATGCATGTCCGATAACATAGAACTACCCCACTACGTGTCGCGGCGATTCGTATCAAGCTCGGACTTCAGGATTGGTAGCGTTTAGTTCGTAACATCAACGCTGATGAGGCACGGGTTAATATTATTCAAATTGGCTGAAATTTTAGTTATGACGTTTTTAGGGCCATACAAAATTTTTTAGAGAGTAAGGTTCCGAAATTTTCAAATTTTAATGGCTAAAAAACACCCTTATGTTCATCTGTACCATTTTTATGAACTGTTCTCCAGCACTGGAAAAGTCCAAAATTTTCCTGAAGGCTACGAAACGTTTCAAAACCGCTTTTAATCGATCAGGGAGGTCGAAAGTAGGGTATATACCAAATTTCAGATTTTTTCAAAGATCAGATCAAATTTTCATGATATAAAGGACAATGAAATACAAAATTCGAGAAATACGCTTCAGGACCTGAGATTTTGGAAATAGATTTCTTTTAATACGTACTTTCAATTTATTCGTGCATTGACTCGAAATTTTACTTTGAGTTGGGATACCTGCCTTATTAATTATGAAAAAGTCGTGAAAAACGTGTTTTTTTTGGTTTTGATTTTCTTTTTGAGCATGTTACACACATTTTCGGAATCTCAAAACAATCTATTTAATAGATGGTCATCTAGCAAAAATAATAACAAAATTTTCAACCATGAGTCCCGCCTAAATATTTTTTAAATATTTTTTGAAAATTTCAACATGAAAATAAACCGAAAATTTTCAAAAAATTCTCATTCATAGCACTCGGTAAGATGTATAATTTGTGAAAATTTCAAAATTTTTTACCCACCCCTTCCAGAAATATCGCGAGTTGAAATTTCGACATTTGGGGGCGATAATTCTGGAAGGAGTAGGTTGGGGAGGGGGTGTCAGGATTTTTTTGGAACGTTTTTAGACCATATGTAACATTTTGGCTAAATTTTGATCGATTTTTGATCGGGAGCCGATTTGGCCTTTATTAGGAAAGACTCTTTGATAAGCAAGCTCATTGTGGTGGAAGATCAGATATTACACATAGGAGTGGGGATGAGCTTGAGTGAAAATTTAAAAACGTCCAAATTTATGGAAGGCGGTTCTGATGGACAAAAATTGCAAAAATAATTCATTTCTGAGTTAGTCGATACCATAGTGAATCAAAAGTAGTATAACACTTCCAAAAATTTATTGTGGTCTTCGAAAAAGGCCTTTCCTCACATATACCCTCCCACCATCGAGCTAGAGGAATTTGACACTCGCTCCGACTCATGAAATTCGCAAGTTTTGCAAAATGACGTACATGAAAGGAATTTCACCGACATCGAATTCACATAACGTAACGACTAAAATCATTATTACTTTTGTTAATCAGCACACTCGAGCCAATACATTACCAAGTTACACATCGAGGGCGATTTCGGTTACAAATTATTTCCTCAGTTCAGTGTTTGAAAATAGAAATTAAAAAAAAAATGACTTTAGCTTTCAATTTCAGAGGGCTTTTTAAATTAAAAAAAATACTCTTAAATACGACCAATTGCTTACACACCAACGCGAAAGATACTCCTGCATCGGACAAAGATATAAAAATCGGAACGTCAACTTGGTTTTTATTAACAGCACTAGAGCAATGTAATCCGGAACAAAAAAAAATCTTACACGTAAGTTGATAATTTTATTTCTTAATACTTCGTACGGTGGATTACGTAAATTTTTTTCCACAAATTTCAGCAATGTTACGATAGAAATGATTCCGAATGTACGAATGCGATGATCAGTGTTTACGAACAGTTGAAGCTTGAGGATCAATTTTACGCGAATGAAAAACAGTCACTTGATTTCAATGACCGACCGAGACACGATGATGAAAAATAAAAAAAATACCAAAGGAAATGCAAAGGATATAAACTGTTCAAAATGTGTAATAGATTTCCAAGAATGCATACGTCAAAAAATCTCGAAACTAGAAGTTTTAGTTTTCCCAACAGGATTTTCCAATTTCGGCGAATTTTTTTATTTACCTTTCTCGATACAGATAATCAAAGAAAACGTACTGTACATGAATTTCTAAAAAAACTTCTCGAAAGACTAAAAAAAGAACTCGGGGGGCTAAAATTTTCTGCGGAGCCTTTTCAAAAAATGAACTATCGATGAAAAAATTCAAGTTGAGGTTGTACTGGATACTTCGAATTATATTTTCATACCATCTTCCACTTTCCACATAAAAACGTGGAGTAAAAATTGAAATAAATTCGATGCATTAGGTCGAAACCTCACCTTAAGATTTTTCCACAAATAGGCACATTATCCGAAAAATTGACAGCTACAATTTCAGCTGCCTAAGTGCATTTTTCGATTTGAGTATTTTTTTTAAATGCAATTTTCCCCAAAATTGTTGCCCTCGCCTTTCTCAGACATTAATTCATCCCTAAAACTTGACCCCTGTGGTCAATCCCTTGCACATATGTACAGGAGCTTGGTTTCCGTTTACTCAAGGTCACTATGTGATTCATCACAGTTCGTTTGAAAACATTAAAAAATCATTAACCTAGTACATTTTAATTACATACCTTTTCGTAATTTAGATTACAACTGCACATTGCGTATATGCTACATTTATAATCATTTAATATTATTCGCTGATACCGGCGTTGTGTTAATTTGTCAAATAATAATACATATTTAATTGCCGTTTTTAATTTTTCCGCTTTCAAAGTTTTAATCACATTTTTTTATGTTTTTAACTTTCCGGTCTTATCGTCGAAAAAATTTACTGTTGATCGATTTGTTATTATTGAAATTTTTTACTTGAGTAATTGGAAATGAAAAGATGTATTTTCATACGACACACCTTGCATCAGTTATCTTATCTTGCATTAACTTAGATAATTTAAAATGATTGAATAATCATTTTTACAGATTTCGCTTGCATATTTACTCTCTTCGCTCTTTTGGCATTTCGTTTACAAATTTTACATTCAAAACATACGTCGTTGGTTGTGAATGCTACACTCTTTGGGATAAAATAAGTTACTCAAAAATTACGTCATGAATATACTAGTCAATTTTAGAAAGTTGTATACTAAAGTTGCCCCTTTAAAGATATGCAGCAGTCGTACAGAACAGTAAGTGAATTTTTATTATTAATTTAACTCGTTATTTTGCTTCATTTTTAGTAGTTAAATGCTCAAGGAAAGTTTTAAAACATAATTAGCATCGCTTTGCCATGCTTTTTCAACTTCATTTTCGTGACATATTACAATCATGAGAATTGAAAAAAAATTTACCTAATCGGCATTGCGCGTAGGAAGGGTTCAATGGGGCGAAAAAGTCGAAACTTTCAAAAAACGTTTCCAGGGCCCAATTTGGAGGAGAGTTTTGCAAAAAACAAACTCGGAAAATTAGAAATATCGATAAAAAAAACTACATATTTGGAGCTGTGAAGGAATGAAATGGGACTGAAAATTCGAGACCTCCAAAGGCACATCTAGGACCCTTACTGAATGTGTATACCTAATTTCAACTTCCTTGCTGAATTTGGTGGGGAGATAGGGCAGAATCTGCACTTTTTCAAGGTCAAAAAAGGGGGAAAACCCCCACACTTCCCCTCTTAATCAACCTAACAGGCTGATTTTTGGATATGTTATACAACTGTTGATTCTCAATCAATTGGCTTAAAAAAAAACAATTTTTGCGTTTTTGGCTCCTCAGCAACCCCTCCCCCAAAATGGGGCAATACTGAATTTTGACCCAAGTTCATCCACACTCGTATATATATAATCTGCCGCCAATCTGAGCCGATTGACCGAATTGGAGCGATTTTGGTCGATATCAAGCGGAGTAAATGATTTCAATGTTCGGAAAAAAAAATGAATTTATGGTCTTCCAGTGCCTCAAAGCGGATTTTGTTGACCCCTCCCCCCACCATATACCGTTGGTCGATAGACTGTAATAGAAAATCAGGCTAAAAATCCGAATTATTATCGTTAATTTTTCTGGTCAATGTAGATACCTACCAAACAATTTTAACACCCTCCCTTCCGTCTCCACCGTCAGATTGTCATGAGATATTATACATAATTGTGTGAATTAGAAAAAAAAAACGGCCTAAAAAGTCGACCCCCTCCCGCCCAAACACATCTATGGTCCTTACTGAATATACATACCTAATTTCAAGTTCCTAACTTAATTCAAAAGGGAGTTATGCGAGGAACAAACTCAAAAAGAGAGAAAGACGATTAAAAACCCACTTCTTAGTGGTTATGACGAGATGAAATGTGGCTGAAAAGTGGAGATCCCAAAAGGCACATTTAAACTCCCTACTAGGTCCACAAATCCAATTTCAGCTTTCTAGTTCAATTTTGAAGGGCGATAAGGTAGGAAGAACTGTTTTCCAAGGTCAAAAAAGGAAAAAGCGTTCATATCTCCCCTGCTAATCGACCTACGAGGCTGATTTTTGGATATATTATACAACTTTGGATTCTCAATCAATTGGATCAAAAAGAAATAATTTTTACGATTTTAGTGCCTCGGCATCCCCTTCGCCAAATTTTGGATACAACTCAATTTTGATCCGAGGTCATTCCCACTCCAGAATTTCAAATTGCACGCCAGTCGATGCACATTTCTCAAATTTGATCGATTTTGGTTGGTATCGGGCTGAGCAAAAAATAATAAAAATGAATATCTGATATGGCCAAAAATGGTTTTAATTGTCTTTTTGTACTCCAAACGAATTTTGTTGATATTGCCCCCTGATCCGCGTAGGGTCGATAGACCATGATACTCTGGTTTTAATGAGATATATGATAAAGAATCGCGTTAATTATAATCACAAATTATATGCCGACTTCTTCGATATAATACACACACTGTTTCAACCATTTTTCGAAATTTTTCCATTTTTATGGTGGTTTGCGAGTCACTCAGAGCACAAAAAAATACATGAAAGTGACCTCAAATTAGTAACAATCGATAGATAAATTCATTTAAAAATTTTTTTCGAATTTTGACCATATTGAGGGGAGCTGATAGGGGCATTTAGAGGGATCGGATCAAGAAAATAAGCAGTCGCTTTTGACATTAGTGAAATACAACCATCAAATCATCCCTCTACAAAGCCCAAAAACTGAATTTTTTCATGCTTTCCTGTCACAGTCGATTCTTTTCTAATTAATCCACAAAGCAGAAGCTTAGCACTTAAATAAAAGATATGTTGAGAGTACTATTTATTTATTTATGCGTTGGAATAAAAAAATTGTATGTTTTGGATATTTCATCTGTAACACAAATCCTTCTGTAGCACCTCAAATTTGATCCGCTTTGTTCACATTTTAAAGATTCTTAAACTGTTATCTGCGACCAGGCACAATCATCATAACATTTATGTATTTACCGACGCTGTTCTGCTGTCGCCGAATGATCATGTCGGAATTATTTTTCAAACATGAATCGTCGAAATAATTTATTAAAATCGAATTCACGAATAACACGCCATCATGCGTTCCTTACGCAATCAATCATTGTTATTACCTCATTACACAAACTGATAATTAATTACATTGATAAAAAAAAAGGAACTGATTAAGAGATGAAGTGTTTACGTTAAAAAAGCTCGAATTTTACAATGTTTCTACTGTGGTTATTAAAGAATAAACGAATGGTTCATTGATAATGAAAAATTTGAATACCTACGTAAAAAAAATACGCCTAATTGACATTGAATGTGAGATCAATATACTGTAAAATTGAGGGGGAAAAAAGGGCATCGTTTTGCGATGCTTTTTCAGCCTGATTTTCGTGACATATCACAATCGTGGGGGCTAAAAAGTCGAAACCCCGGAAAGGCATATCATGCCTAATTTCAACTTCCTAGCTCAATTTGAAGGGGAGTTATGTGAGCAACAAACCCAAAAAATGAGAAAAAATTATCAAAAAACCACTTTTTTGAGGCTGTGAGGGGGTGCGATGGAGCTAAAAAGTTGGAACCCTCAAAAGGTGCATCTATGACCTCAACTAAATGTACATCTTAACCCAATTTAGTGGGGAAGAGGGGAGGAAGAAGTTGATTGCTCATCGTGTCGTATTTTAAGCGTCTATAAGAAGAATATATTTATATGGAGTCAGGCAAGAGGCTTGTCTTCGTGTGGCAGTGTTGCCAACATTAAAAAAGTAATGTGAAAATCGTATTTTTGAAAGAAAATCGATAGTATTTACTGCGAAACTGGTGAACTTCCTCCTGAACACAGAAAAGTAGTAATAACAAATAAATTTCTTCTGTCAGCTATAACAAATCCCTCAAACCCAATCCGAGATTTAGTAAAGATCTACTTAAAAAACTTTTCCTTTTCGAACGAAGGACAAATAACCGAATTCATCTCAACGCTAAAGAATCAAAATATTGACCCACTTACCATTATCTTAAATAATCAAAATTCTTTTCCACCATGGATTCTCGAACCATTCGAAATTAATT
>FIZR01005610.1:0-70600 GCA_900060175.1 Ferrisia virgata
ATAGCGCTACACAATGTGTGTCAGAAATATGCCATTCGTGTGCCGCAAACGTGTCAGTTGAAACATCAACTATGCCAATAGGATATAATCTTACAAGCGTTAGAAATATGTCATTTATGCATCAATAATGCACCAACGAAAATGTCAAACTTATAACATATTTGTGCCATGATATTGCTAACAAATATGTGTCAGTAGTTTGCTAGTAATGTGTGTTCAAATGTCACTTGAAACTCAAAAATTCACCAAAAGTATACCACTTTTGTGCCATAGAATATTGATGGCGTTTTTCTGATTTAAAATTGACACTGTAATTGCAATGCCTATTAAAGTGGGCGGAGCAATCATTATTTTGATTGCTAAAAAATTTTTAAAGCGGGATAAAATGTATACTGACTTTACTGACTTGAAAATGACGCGTCACATGACACCAAACTGACGACACCTGCGCGACGAGTAAGTACTAGGTACGCATAACATCTTTCTCGCATATTAAATGACTATGATATTTTTTGTCCATATCCAGATTCAAAACAAGCTTTTAAATTACGTAAGCATTATACGCACACGATGCAAATTTTATTTAATCACATTAAATAGCTACGTAAAACATCCTCTTACTGATTTAATTTTCGATCTAACAGAGCAAAGTAAATTAGATCTGAGTACTTTTGAATTTACATTCGATCGTACTTTACAAAAACCATATCCTAGCAATACATATGGAGTTCTGTACAGAGGTAAGTATGGCATTTTCAACGCACCAATATTCAAGAGAAAATTTTAATTAAATTAATGAGAAAATTTCTTTTTAAAAGAATTAATCAGCGTGAATGAGCAGTACAACGAAAGCACAGCCGATCCTGATATTTTAGAAGAACTTAAAAGAGCATTGCTGTACTTTTATGCAAATAGTAAGCTGGTCAATTAAAATATATATTTATGTTCACGCATACGCAGGTAGATATGTAATTTTAGAAAATCAAACAATATTGAGCAATTTTTTTCTCATTAGCACCGGTAAACACAAATCCATTAAAATTATTGGTGAATTTTCACGTAACACAAATCGCCAGATGGATGCATTTAAATTTCCAGACATGCGTTTCGTTTTATACTGCTAAGAATGGTTAGTTGATGAAAATACAATTTGGTATACCTATTAAAATAATTTTAACATAAAAGACATACGAAGATACAAGGTGGATGCTACTTGAAAACTTTTCTGCATGTTAATAAAATTGCTGACAAAAAATTTAAGCAATAAAATAATTTTTCAACAGATGGGCAAAATGAGATAGTCAATAATTGCAAAATGATATCTAAATTTTTAGAAGCATTTTTGACAGCTGCATCTGATGTGAAGGCTCGACGTAAGTAAACTTATTCTTTCTTCATGCATAATCGTGCACACAATGTAGGCCTCCGTTTGTTTATTTCATATGTACGAATATATTTCACATTAACTCTACTTCTAATAAAATTTTACAGAACTAAACATGTTCAAGGAAAATTCTCGTAAGTTTTCTAAATTAATAATTAATAGTATATTTTTCAAGCTTTTAAAATTTTCCAAATTTGCACCTAGAGATAAGTGTAGGTAAATTTGCTTTAGAGGAATTTTGAGATGATACTCTGGTGGTAGGTGCATACTATCAAGATACATACTAGACCAAAGTTTCAGACTGCCAAGCCAACTGGTTTTTGAGGGGCCCCTTTCTTTGAAAAACGCTTATGATTTTTTTTTGAAGGTGCTAATTGATCGATTTGCGCAATTTTTTGTTATGTTGTAGATCTACATGAGAGATATCTCTGAAAAAATTAACATCCTCACCTTTTAAATTTTATTAATTTTTTTTTTCAGTAAAGGTACTGGTTTGCTAACATTTTGAAACCGTGCTTTTTAGATGTGCACTTGATCTCTCTATCACATACATTTTTTTCAAAATTCATGTTCAAAATTTGAAAATATTTGAAGTGCGTAAGCGGGTAAACAGAGCTATACTGGAAAAATCTGAAAATGTCGAAATTTTTTTCGTATTCAGTACAATTACAGCTTGTAAGAGTAGAAAATCATAGCCGAGAAGCAAAACTTTCGTGAGAACCCCTTGTTAGATCCTAACAGCACCCCCTCACCCCATTTTTGGATTACAGATACGTTCAAAATATTAGTGTCGTTTTCATATAAATCGAATCCCCTAAACATTAATATGAAATCAGATTTTCAGTTAAGCCCCTCTAAGTATCCTATTTTGAAGATGAGGTGGACCTTCCCTTTGGAATGAGGTACTTTAGGGAGTATTTTTCATTTGTGTAATAAAATTCGCTGGAAAACTTGGTTGACGTCAGTGTGCCTACAAACTAATATAATAATTTATATGTACTATTAATTTTTGAAAGCGAAACACATCAAAGTCACTGAACAGAATGAAAAAAGAGCTAAAAGAATCGCAGCAAATTTGAGTAAGTTGAGTACACGAATGAACTTTTGAAAAAAGCAAATGTATGAAGCGTTGAAACAATAAAATATGCATGTATTCTATTCTTTGCAGAAAAGGTGATAAAGATAAAAAATATCAATGAACCAGACATCAAAAATTGTCAAATAATAAATGATGCGGATGAAAGTAATGAAATATTTTGAGCATTAGATAATTGAACAAAGGCTCATTCCACGTCAAAACGACCCAAATCTCACCTTGGTCTTTTGATTTTTCTCTGAATTTTTTTGCGAGTTCCTGCCAATGGTCTAATAAAAGAATTGCGGCGGTTTTGACCTTAACCCCGCGGGGGATGGGGGCTTGGTACTCACAATTTTTCAACAATTCCGATTGTTTGTTTTTTTCAAACGGTCCAAATTTGAACGCTCATATTTTACTCTTGGTTACAGCTGAGGTAAGATGAATCTGTTTGTAAGTTTTTAAAGGCTCATCATTCCAAGATACGTTAAAAGGCTTAAGTTAAGGCTCCCATTCAAAGATGTGAAAAAAATAACACAAGAGACGTTTTTTACGCTATTAACGAGAAATTTTCATCATCACCTCGTATTTCAAAGATTTAAAAAAAAGTCACTTTTTGTACTTTTTCACGATTTTTTAAAAAACTCTGAAGGAAAATTTTTCAAGTAACGCCCCCCTCTCCCCTCTGGAATCGAAGTCACTCAAAAAAGTTTTTTTACGCATATTTAAATAAATTTTTTTAAATATAGAGAAAATAATTTTTCGAAAAAAATTTTATCACAACGGACACATTTTATTCATTTTATACTCTCAAGAGTAATTTTTCATTTTTTTTTCATTTTTTTTCAACCTTTTAAACTGTATTTTTGTATGCTGGGATACCAATTGGGAACCGCTGAAAAGGGAAAACAGATCTTAAAAAGACAAAGGTAAGATTATTCAGTTTATTTTACAAAAAATTTACTGAAAAAAAATTAAGTTTAAAGATGTGAAAAAATTCTTAAAAAAGCATGGAAAAAAAATTCTTTAAGCACACCTGAAAAATTGTCTATGGAGGATAAAATTGTAATATTGCACTAAATCAATCATTTAAAATTTATGCCCTAAAAGTTCACAATTTTGAAAAAATAATTTAGGCTTGCGTAGATTTTGAAAAAATAAGTAAAAACTGTCATGTGGAAAAACTAGTCAACTATGGAATTGAAAGAGCAGCGATGCAAAAAGCTTTGAAGATGATTATCAAAAAAATTTTTTCAATCTTCATAATTTTTTGGATCGCTGCTCCTTCAAATCTTGAGTTGGGCATTTTTCACATGACAGAATTTACTTATTTCCTCAACCTCTACCTAACCATACTTTTTTTTTATCTTGTAAGGTTTTGATTTTTCGTAATTGTTGTTTTCTCGTATTGACAATACTGTTACGCAAAAACTATCTATTTCGGGGGGAGGGGGGATATGAGCGTATGTAGATGTCTGGGGTACCACATAATAGGCAACCATTCAAACATATCGACGTTGAATTAGTCAGATTGTACCTTCGTCAGTACCTCAGGAGTGTCCAGATAATATTTTGAAATTTGGTTGGTTAAAATAGACATAAAAAGGACTTTTTGTGAATTTTTTTTCAGATTTTTTAAATTGGAGCTTTTACTCTTGTGCTGGTTATGAACAGTTGAACTTTCAAAATTCTACTCATCAATTTAGAATCTAATTTTAATTTTCAACAAAACCGCGCAAACATATTCATTTTAAGCCCAACTAATCTGGAAATATGTGCCTTCGATTTTCTACCGTTTGAAAAAAAATCGTAATTCTTCGAAGTATACGATGACTCTCCCGCTCCCTTTTCTGCCGCTCTCTCTCTTGAAAATTTAAGACCTAAATCACCGCGACTCCTTCACTAAGCCAGTGAGAGAAATTCGCAAAAAAATTTTTACGCAAGATCGAATGACTCAATTCAAGGTAAGATTTGGCTCATTTTCACATAGAATGTCATTTTTTTTCTCCCTCTCAGAAACATACTGCGAACTTTGGACTGAAAAATTAATCGACGAACCGATCGATTTAAAGCTGAATAATAATTTTTTCAACGTATATTATGATCTAAAAGGTATACTAATGACAAACATCGTTTTATAAGAAAATATCCAATAATGATTTTCCACTTAATCATGTACGTTTATAAATATTTTTTCAGATGGAGATTTTAGTGATTATCTAGTCGATGATTACACATGTAGTTACAAAAAAAGTTTAGCTTTATGGAAATATACAACCGATTTACTGAAATTAGTCGACAAAAGGGAGGCAGAAAACGAAAACAGTGAGTTCGACGTAAATTATCTAAAAATATTTTGGCTTGATTTATCTTTCTCTCCTTTTTTTTTTCAACGAAATGAATGCGATTATTTACAGGTAAAAAAATCACCTCATTTTCGATTAGCATGTTGATTGAGATAATAGATTTTAAACTACGTCAGTTTGACGTGGAACCGTCGATGATCGAAACAGAAATTCCCGAAATGAAAGATTTTGCTGAAGTCGAGCAGTATTTTGCTGGTGATACAGCGTAAATTTCACAATTTCACACAAATTTAAAACATGATTTTTACTTATAGCAATTACAGCCTAAAGAGTACTAAGTTTATTTTCTTCCTTTTTATTAGGTTAACGTAGTAATATCTTACTGAAAGGTTTCTTTTTAAAAAGCTTATTAAAAATAAGGTCAGGGGTTGATAAACTTCAAAACTACAAAGCAAATAATATACTAAGAATAAAAATGACCTTGAATAAATAACTCGCCGGAAAATAATGGGGAGATTTTTATTTAATAAAGAATATAATTACAGGAGTATTTTTTCAAAACATTTTATTAATTCCATCTTTTTCCATCTCTGAACCATTAAAAATGTGTATCTAGGCTAAATATCATCAATTTTTGGCTCGACAACAAACCAATCATTAAGATAAATTTTTACAGAAATCATCCTCCTCCAGTAATCGATTCTATTCGGTAGGTACGTATCAATAAAAAAATGATTTTTCTCAATTTCTGAAATCTTGGCCTCAAATTTTCAAGGATTCGCCTTCCATTTGCTAAAACAATCACCAGTGATTCTCAAGCTAACGTTCTTTACACCTTTACATTATTTGTCAGCCGAAGCAATGAGATTATAACTTATATGATTTCCTTGAAATTAGCGTCGATGCATTGATAAAGCTTCAATTCATTTTTTCTCCGACCAAAATAACAGAACACCAATAATGTAGTTGAAGTAGTGATAGAAAGTTACAATAAGGTGCGCGACACTACTTTGTTTTTTTTTAAATAACGAATTAAATTACGCGGAGTTTTTAAAAAGGGTAAGTGATATCAGTAATATTGTGTTTCAAAATAAATATCTACCATTACGTATGATTTAACAAAATCAATATTATAAATTTATTCTCAGCGATACGAGTATTTTTCGATTTATGAAATAGTCATCGTATTTTTAAAATATAATCGTTTTCAATATAAGAAATAATTTCTGAAAAAAAAAAATAATAATAAAATAAAATAGGTACCTATACTATTTTATTGTACATTAATACCAATATTAGGCCTATCCATCTATTTGAAGTAATGGTTTCAGCAACATGCCCGTAAAAGGTCTGAGTGGCGTTCCAACTGATATTCAGTTGGAATCATTGCCTGATCCGGGTAATAGATTTACTCTAGGAAGTGTGATTGGAACCGGAGTAAGCGGAACTGTTTACGAAGCTACAGATTCCCAATCAAGTGCGTTGAAATTCTTGCTCCATGAGCACTGATTACTTTTCTAAAAGAACATTAGGTAAATGAAAATTTCTTCTGTACAGATGGGACCAAAGTAGCGATTAAAGTTCAAAAAATAATACCCGATTACGAAAATGATATCAAAGAAGAGTATAAAATTCTGAAATATCTTGCAAATCATCCCAATTTACCGACATTTTTAGGAGCCTTTCATCGTAACAGTGAAGTTTGGTTTGCCTTACAGGTGGGAACAAATTGTTAGAAATTATTAAAATTGTAGATAATTATTTCATAAACCAGTAGAATAGGTGCATTAAAATGAATCTTATTTTTTTTTGTCGTAAGTTATGCGAAGGAGGTTCAATAATCGATTTAGTACGTGGATTATACGCTCAGAACCGACATTTATCCGAGGAACAAATAGCATTTGTTTTAAAGGAAACTGTCAAGGTATACTATCTAGTTTAAATTCAACTGGCGAAAAAAATGAATAGAAATTAAAACATGAAAACAATTTTTTCAGGCTGTTTGCCATCTACATGAAAATCACGTGGTACATCGTGATATAAAAGCTAAAAATATTCTTTTAACAAGTACCGGAGAAATTAAACTAGTGGATTTTGGTTTATCAAGGTAATATTATCGTTAACAATACGAAATACACCATACCTATAATGGAATAAACTAAAAAGAAAATTTCACTTAGGGGATTGAAAAATACCCTAGATAGGAAAAGCACTTGCTTAGGTTCACCATGTTGGATGGCTCCAGAGTTAATAGTAAGCGGACGAAATAACAGTGATGGAGTTTCCACATACGATAATAGAATCGATGTTTGGGCTTTGGGTAAATAAAATACTGGAAATAATTTCGTAAAAGAACCTTTAAAATGACGGCAAATTAACAATATCTTAACAACTGACATTCAGGTATAACTGCATTGGAATTGGCCGAAGGTCAGGCACCCTACGAAGATATGCATCCTACAAGAGCGATTTTCCAAATAGTCAGGAATCCTCCGCCAACTTTCAAACTACCATCGAAATGGTCACAAAATTACGCCGATTTTGTTTCAGAGTATGAACAACGTATTCGTAAACGATGTTGAAAACATAAATTTTCCACGCACAATGAGAATTGCGTAATTACTTTTGTTTCAGATGTTTGGTTAAACTGCCAGAAGAACGACCTTTTATTTTTGAATTTCTCGATCATCCGTTTGTAAAATCAATTCCGGAAGATTCTAGCGTACGTATCTTTACAGAATAGACTCATATTTCTCAATTAGGTATTGACTATCTACAACAATGTAAAAATGATTTAATGGTTATCACTTAGATTGGGAAAGATCTAATCAATTTGAAAGATAAAATTAATAATTCAACCGATGCTCAAAAACCAGAAATTCATTTACGAAATGGACGACTTCAAGTGAGTCTTGTAAGATTACAAATTACAACTTTGAAGTAATCGTATTATACATTCATACAATGAAATTTCAGAGAAGAATTTTCGAAGCAACCGAAGCTATGATTGTTGAAGATTTAGCTGCTATAGATGACGTAACGGAAGATAAGATAATGCATGTTCTCCAGGAACGTTTCCAGAGAGGCTTGTTTTATACGTACATCGCCGATATATTAATTTTTGTTAATCCAAATACACCGATTCCTATATTTGGAAATAAGGTAATCTATGCTAACTGGTAACGTGAATTCAAAACGTCAACGTTTTGTTATCGATTTTCTATCCCACCATCTGTTGATTTATTCCTTCAGTACCATGGAAAATACCAATGGAAATCTAGATCGGATAATTCACCTCATATATACGCCATTGCTGATATAGCATACCAAGACATGTTACATCATAAACAACCGCAAAATGTCATCATTAGTGGAGAAACTTTATCGGGAAAGACAACTAATTATAATCATTTGTTAGATCATCTATTATATTTAGGAAAAGTAAGTACCATACTTACCAAATTATATATCCACATTGAATTCCAAGTCCCAATAACATCTTCTACAGAATTCTCAATTTCGGAAGTAAACACGATCTGTTGTAGAACAATGACATCATTGCTGTACTAACGCTCAAATGCACATCTGATTTATGTTTTAACAAAGAACACATCTATATACATAATAAAAATTTTAACGAAAAGTATTTCACTTCATTAATCATTAAATTTAACAGATTAGCAATAAAATTTCGGATAAAATTGTGGCCGCTTCGATCATCATTCAAACACTAGGCAATGCTGCCACTCCTCACAATAATAATTCAACCAGACACGTTATTAATACTCAAATAACTTACACGACTACAGGCAAACTCAGTGGAGCTATTTTCTATTTATACCAATTGGAAAAATGGAGAGTTACCGGCTACAAGTACGTTTTTGTTAATCATTTATTGTTACGTACACATATTCCAATTTGTGTTACATTTGTATCGATTGTAAAGCTACACTGATATTATCAGTGCATGTACTTAGTTGAATATAAATTGCCAAATAATGTTTTCAGGGGCTCAGGACAAGGAAATTTTCACATATTTTATTACTTCTACGACTCCATAAAAGCTCAAGGTCAGCTGAAGAATTACCTATTAGAAGACCAAAATTATAAATATCTGATTCGTAAATCTGCTGGAGATGGTAATGACAGCTGTGGTGGTGCAAGTAATAATCCCCAAAAAAATGCCGAAAAATACGCTGAAATTCTACAGCTACTCGAAGTATTGGAATTTGAACCTGATCAAATTGAAATTGTCCAAAAGATTCTTGCTGCTATTATTCTACTGGGTGAAATCCGTTTCAAAGAATCCGGAGAAGAAGGGAGTGAAGTGGAAAATGTTGATATTGCCAATAACGGTAAATCCTGTAAAAGTTTGACATTTGAATACATTCATTTGAATGCAGACAACGATACTCAGCTTCATTCGTTTTCCAGTGGCGTCATTATTGGAAGTCGATGAAAAAAAATTTTTGTGGGCGTTATGCAATTACTGCGTGATACAAAAAGGCAACGCGATGAGAAAAAAACAAAGTGTACCGAATGCCATTGAAGCTCAGTCAGTTCTGGCCCGTGGACTTTATGCTAGATTAGTTGATTTTATCGTCAATGTGATCAACCTGAGATTATCTGTAACTCGTGTAGTACTGTAAGTGTATCCCATATGAGTAAAGCAGCATTGTAACTTTCATCTCACCATCAACTATATATGTATTTTTTTTTCCAAAGTGGAGATAAAAATTTCATCAGTATTTTGGACCTACCTGGATTTGAGTCTTTTGAACAAAATAACATGGAACAATTATTTATCAACGCTACCAACGAACAACTACAGTATTTTTATAATCAACGAATTTTCACGTGGGAATTGGTAATGTTGAATTCATTTTAATGGATGCCTATAATATTAATTCTTTCGAAACGGTGAAATTGAATTAAAAATATGTTGCTGTCATCTATTAGAAAGAACAAGAAGAAGAAGGAATTATTTTGAAACCTTTGCAATTCTACGATAATAAGCCGACCATTGATGAATTGCTCAGTAAACCAGACGGATTCATGTATGTGATTGATGAAGCTTCAAGAAGCAATAGCGGTCATTCCTTTATAATTGGTACACAAATCTATACGATTTATTCTTGAAACATATCAAAATCAGAAACGTTATAGCTATTAATTTCGTAATGTTTTTCAGACGCTCTAGCAAATTGTCCGCGAGGAACTAGAATTCGCAAAGCAACATCCACTAATTTCACAGTAGCGCATTATTGTAAAAAAGTAGAATACAACGCTCAAGACATACCCAGAAAAAATTACGACTTTTTACCTCCAGAAATGATCGAAACTCTTAGATTATCCGGAAACTTTGTCGTGAAACAACTGTTTGCTAACCAATTCACGAAATCTGGAAATTTAACAATTTCTACCGATCAAAACTTGGCTATTTTCAGTGGAAAACGTAAAAAGTGGGGAGCTGCTCTAGTCTCAGGAGACTCAAAATCCAGGGTAAATTTTTTACGTCACCGAAACGTGTATGAAATTGAATTACATTCGTTTACTTTTTTATGTGTTACAGAAATTCAATACGGAAGCTCAGGGAGAATATTCGCAAACTCGTCGTATGCGTACCTGTGCCTCTGTTTATAGAGCTTCGAGTTTAGAATTATTGAAAACTTTATCGGAGTCGGCCGAAAGCAGTAGTGTTTGTTTTGTACGATGCATTCGTGCCGGATTACCAGCATCAACTGGGTTTGAAGCCGATATCGTGAGCCCTCAATTGAGATCATTGTCTATTCACGACACCACTCGTGCTCGTCAAATTGGATACTCGTATCATGTCTCGTTTAAAGATTTCATTGAAAGGTAAATTTTTTAAATCCGCGAGAAAAAAAATATTTTGAATATTAATCGGTGTACTTATTTCGTTAGATACAAGTTTTTGGCCTTCGATTTCGACGAAAATGTTGAAATTACTAGAGAAAACTGTCGGTTATTATTAATCCGTTTAAAAATGGAAGGATGGATAATAGGAAAAAATAAAGTGTTCTTGAGATATTATGATAAGGAGTTTTTATCCAGGTAAAATCATGATGTGCATTTTTTACAAAGGGCTATAATTTATTGTTAGGCGTCAATCAGGTGGGTAAATGATGGATTATTTTTTTCACAGATTGTACGAGACGCATGTTAAAAAAATTGTAAAAATTCAAGCAGTGATGCGAAAATTCATCACGAAAAGAAAAGTAATACCACGCGTCCAATCTCAACAGAGCATCGGTAAAGATTAATTTCGTTTGAATGACATTGTAGCACCATTTCATGATAGAAGCTTTATGAGCTGCTTGTAGAAAGGATTTCAAATGCCTATCGATGTTTCAATGCCATGATGAAGTTTTTGACTGATTTGGCTACTGATTCTTTATTCTTTTTTTTCTTTTCTTTTCTTTTTTTTTTGGAAAGTTAAATATCGATGTTTGTTTAAAAGTTTATGCTCATCAAAGGGTCATGCAAAAACTTCATATGTGTGTACCTACCTAATCAAAAATTCGATTTTTATCGCCGCTGTCACACCATTATTGCGATCAGTAGCCATTTCAAAACGATTTTTGATTTTACTGGAAATCTATGGCTCTTTAATTACCATCAACTTTATCGTTTCGTGTAAATTCTTGATACGTGTTGAAAATTTACGATAATCAGCACAATCGTAGCGTTTTGTAATAATGTTGACTGGTTTTTTAAGCATGTGAAATTTCGTTTAATTTTGAACGTATAATGAATATATGCGAAACGGTTTTTAATTATTTATTCACTTTTTAGTTATAAGAATTATATACCTATTCACGAAATTTAATTACTTATCATAAGAATTATAATTAAAAATTTTCTGTTTTCTGGAAATTCAAATAAAGATGCATTATGTGTTGTTCGCCTCGTTTTTATAATATAGGTATCTTTGGTGTGACAGTAGCGTTGTATAATAATGTATTTATTAATTCGATCAACTTTTCCTATTGCTATTATCTATAATTATACTATAGTTATTTCAGACTGTAGAAATTGAATTCTGCTTCATAAATACATATTTAAAATTTTTTAAGAATAGGTAGATAAATGAAGAAATTTGAGTAGTGTGAATGAGATGTAGGCATAATGATGCATTAATTCCTGATACAGATTAGTTCTTATCAAATATTATGATTTTTGTATATTTTGATAGCTTCTTCCGATTGATAAAAAACAGATGAGCTGTTTGGTATGTAATTAACTCCTGAAAAAAAGCTCAGCATTTAAGCTGATGTATTCCAACTACTTTTCAGGATAAGAATTTTACTAAAAGATGATCCTAAAAAGAAACAAGAAATACGTTATAAATTACATTACACAATTGCTTTTCATATTCTAGAAAAATTTCTTTGATATTTTTTAAAATAAAAAGAACGACAGGTTTATTAATATTAGCTTTTAATTGGATTTCATAAAAAAATGTTAAAAAATGATTTTTCTACAAAAGGACCCATGAAGTAAACATGTATTCTGCAGTATCGATTATTTTTAAATTTAAAACAATTCTTCAATATTATAAGAAAAAGGATCAAGACTAAATGGTCCTCAAGCCATTGGTTCGCTCCCTAGCATGTTTCATCAATAAAAAGTTTACGGAAAAATTGGTAATATTGACATATGAAACTTGAAAATACCAAAACTTTTAATCCTGAGTCGTTGAAAATTTTCATATTCCTCCCCTGGAAATTTTGTGTACCACGTTTGAAGAACTATTCATCTCCTTATATTTCAGGGTATACTGGAAAGATGATTCTTTTATTTCCATAAATGCACATGCACTCATTTGTTTATAATTATGTACAGTCACAAATAATTAAACTATAACTGAAGCAAAAACAAAATTATAATGCAAGTTTAATATATTAGGTCGACATGCAGTGACTAAAATTAACACAGTAACATTAACTCCTCCTGAAAGAGATATATCGATTGTATATTCGAATGTAAAAATCCGAGGAAAACCAGCAAATCCAATGAAAAAATGTAGAAATACTGAACAACGTAAGTACTTACATAATATACCCTTGAAAGTACACTTCATTTTAAACAAACCACTCATAAAAATAAAATATGATAAGATATTTAAGATTAAAAATTAAATTTTCTGGAAAATAGGTGCTGAAAGTAAAATAAATGAAGTTCGAAGAGAGCCATCTTTACTCATGCCACGTAAATAATATTTATTAATCATTCGTTTCAATGCGTTTCATGACTCAAATCAAAATGAATATGAGTAATGGGTATAAATATGATTACTTTTAAAGGTCACAGCAACAAAAATGAGAAAAAATTGGCCACGAAGTATGTAAAAATATGGAGATCTAAAACTATATATCAAGTCTTGCTAAAATACAGAGCAAAAATGTTCCAGGACTTTTCCAACTTTTCTCAACAGGTGATAAGACTCACAAGTCACAACTCAAAACATATTCTAGCTTCTATTCAATTTCATAGATGTAATCGATATTCCATGATATTATCTCCTCAACAGGTACATTTATACAACCTGCACGTCAATTATCTTTTAACTGCTTATAAACGATATGAGCCAGTAGCAATACAGAGGATTGATTTGAATCAAACATATCAAAGATTTATCGGAGATCCTAAACCAATTCAGTTTCGAATTCCATTCAAATTACATCACAAGTCAACTTACGCTTGTGATTTAGATTTCGATCCTCATGCTTCTAAATCGTAAGAAAGAAATGAGTTGTCTTCAGTTCATAATTTCATCATTAGGTACCATTAATTTCAAAATGTGTCATGTTGTTTTAGGGTATTATACGGAGAAGAACAGAATTGGGATGCACCACTTGAAATTTTAAGAAAACAGGAAAGATTACACTGCGTAACAAAACATATTTTAAGTATTAAAGGTAAAGTTTACAACAGCACCTACATGAATCGTCTTTAATCTGAATCATGGGTGAATATGTACATATTACTATCATAATGTTTCAATAATTTCGCAGATGTAGGAATTCAGGTTAATTTCAATTCCGAAAATTTAGACGAAGATGATGATAATGCCGTGTACTTTTATCATTACGAAACAGGTATCGTAGAAAAGGAGAACGAATATGCCGGACGTCATTTAGGAAGAGTAAGTAAACAATCTAAAAATATTTCAAAAGCCTAGTGACCTAATCATACTATTCATATGATTATACTTTTCTGATTAACTGATTATGTATCTATCTGCATACGTATAACCTTATAATTTTTGCAGTGTCTCAGTGTTTACTCAGTGCAAAGCGAGCCATTTGAAAGGTAGTATCAGAAAATAAAATCATTTGTATACCTGTTAAGTATTAAAATAAATACGTAGCATATTTGTGACGTTTTTTAAATCATAATTTAATATAATATTATACAAAGATCCATTCATCAGGATAAAATGAAACATTACATGTGAGAGATATTAGGTGTATCTAAAAAGCTTTTAACTACAAATCAAAATACGGGGGAGGCCAGTCGTTTAAAAAAGGTTCGATTACAGTATAATTTACAGGTCAATGACAATACGTGTAAACCGTTCTTATTAAATTATTTAAAGACGAGTAAACGAAACTCTAAAAGTTTCTAAAGTTTAGTCGATCAATAAGCCTAGTATAATAATCATATACTTACGTAAGTTAAAAATGGTGTATTTGTTTTGTGCGTAGAATGGAAGAAGTTCAAACTAATAATTCGGTAAGTGCTTTCGTACGTCTTCAAAGACACGACTTTGATAAAATCATTACGCGATGTGATATTCTATTTGTAGGTACCTGCCAGTTCTATAGGAAAAGTTTTTATGCAACTAATGTGTCCTTCGTGTTGTGGTGGATTATTTTCCGAAACTAAAGGATCCGTTTATACGGTGAGTTAAAATAGAAAATCTCAGTCGTTGAACACGAATCGGTGATTTGAATTTTCTTCAAACAAAGCTGAGGGTTTCTATTTCTAACGCGTAAATTTACAATTCAAAAGTCACGATAGAAACTTTTTTCCAATAATTGCCTTATGCATTACCTACCCTAATCTGTTTTACAGAAACGTCCTCCGGTTCGAGCAAGTAAAAGTAAAAGCATGTTATCAGCAGTTTCCGACGTTATGTTGGAGGATGATGAAGAAGATAATGAAATGTATACAGAACCTATTCGTACTCTGACTCCGATACCCGAACATCAGGATAAACCAGTAACACCCAAATCTTCGCATGAATTAGAAGAAAAGCCAAGGGAATCACGGAGTGTTTCGTTGGGTGACGCTTTATTTCAAGAATTAAACCAAAAAAAATCAGATAATGGAGAAATTAATTGGAATTCCAAATTGTATATGAAGTTTGTCATTTGAAAAAACAGACAAAAGACATTATTTCATCAACTTATAATTGTTATTACAGAAGGAAGACAAGTCTTACGGTAGCTGAATCTGAGCAAAGTAAGCCAAAAGAGAACACAGTAATTGAGTTGAAAATAAGAGGAAAAGAACATGTAGAAGTAGTCAAACAAAATGGCGACAGTGATCCTCCATTCAATTTTCAAGTACATATCTAATTTTTTTTCAGCATCTTCGTAGTACTCATCATAAATTCACTTTTGCTTAACAATTTTTATATTGTTTTAGGCAATTTTGCGCAAAACTAGTATTACTCGATCATCTTTAATGCGAAGCGTTGACAAAAAATCAGATAACTATTTCAAGACAGAATTACTACCTGGAGTAATACTTCAAGGTGTAATTTACGACCTATAAAAATAACACAAAATTTCTGGAGGAAGAATTTTCTGTTCAAATTTCATTATGTGTTTATAAAATTTTACAATTTTTCACTTTTTTTTGCACCTTTTTAAACTCGATTTGTATTTATTATTGAGTGATTATTAAATAAAAATACATTCGAGGATTTTCTCTTTGAAAATAATGAAAACGCAATCGAGATGAAAAAGTGTTTTAATAAGACGCAATACACAAAAGGTTTGAATAAATAAATAGATCAAAGGACAAGGCGCGGTTTTAATACTCGATTATGCTTTTTTAAATTCTTGTTCACTATCCGCCGTACTAGTTTTGTTTGTTTTCAATTTTTGGAACTTAGAGATTGTATCTTCGATGGAAAATTCACCGTGCACTATGTTATCTCGTGTACGTACATTTACTGTTCCGGCATTTACTTCTTTATCGCCGACAACTGGACAATATCGTAATTATAGAAATAATTTCCGTAGTTATGAAATAAAAACTTTCAACACAAGGCTTCCTACTTACCGAAAATATAATTATACTGTGCGAGTTGAGCATTTCTTATTTTTTTATTTAAGGTGTCACTGGTATCATCATCTACGTCGCAATTAAACCCAGCATCATATATTTGCTCTTTTACCTGAAGAAATTTTTGAATAAATTAAATATCACGTTAATTTGTTTATTTCACTGGAAAACTGGAATACTAACTTTGTGAGCGTAATCGTTATGTGCAGGTGCTACAGGAATAACTACAGCTTGTCTTGGAGACAGCCAAAACGGCCATTTACCAGCGTAATTTTCGGTCAAAATAGCAATCATACGTTCAACGGAGCCAAGTAAGGCTCGATGAATGATCACTGGTCTTACAAGTTGTTGCCCTTCACTACACATCAACAATTAAAATTTATAAAATGTTCGATCAACGATCAATTCAGTCCTAACTGTATCAACTAACTTGGTATACGTCAAGTTGAATCTGATAGGGAGTTGAAAATCTAATTGGATAGTGGCGCATTGATGAGGCCTATTTAACGCATCTTTAATAGTGATATCAATTTTGGGACCGTAGAAAGCACCATCACCAGGATTTAGTTTCCATCCGGCACCAAAGTCTTCTAAACTTCCTTGCAATTGCTGAACGAAAAGTATGAGATCAATTAAAATCCAAATTACAATAAAATAAAATCATTAATTACTTTTTCAGCATCATCCCATAAAGCGGCTTCACCTAAATACTTTTCTGGTCTTGTAGAAAGACAAAATTGGAACGTAAAACCGAATACTGTATAAACGTCTCTTAAAAACTTTAAGACTCCAGTCACTTCTTGTCTGATCTGAAATAAAGAGGTAAAAATTAATAAAGTCATAATCGAATAGATTTCACGCTTTTTAGTTTTCATATTACGATAAATAATAAAAAGACGAAGTTTCCAAGTACATTTCAAAGACTGATAAGTATGATAAGAACACGAGTTATGGTTCGACGGTCGATTAATACGATTAAAAAGTTATGCAAAAGTAAAATCTAAATCTATTCGCGGAAACATGAAATGCATCTCAATATAAAGAAACTATAAAGTATGTATTTGTTTTTTCCGTTTATATCTTACTTGACTAGGCTCACAAAATATATGAGCGTCATCTTGTTGAAATCTTCTTACTCTAGTGAGGCCAGTTAAGGCGCCGGATAATTCATTTCTATGCAAAACCCCAAAATCAGCCAATCTTAAGGGTAATTCACGCCAAGATCTAGGTCTTACATCGAATATCAAACTATAAAAAGAATAACTCGTTACAATGAATGAAGCAGATGATAAATTTGACAAAACATTTCAATTATTTACCAATGGCCAGGACAATTCATTGGTTTCAAAGAAAATGTAGATTGTTCAACATCAAATGAGAACATATTATCCTAAAGAAAAAAGTCCATTCATAATATCAAATAAATAATGCACGGAAGTTGAGTAATACCCGTAAATTAGTACCGAATAATGATCCCAATGTCCCGAAGTTTTCCATAATTTGACATTGTAGATATTTGGCGATACAACTTCTTGGTAACCTCGTTTTCGGTATTCGCTTTTAATATAATCCACCAACGTATTGTAGATAAATGCTCCTTTTGGTTGAAAAAAACAAGAACCAGGACTCAATTCGTGAAAGAAAAATAATTCTTGTTCCTAAATAGGTGGAAAAAATTGTGAAATTCGTTTATCAACTACATTTTTACCAATAAGAAAACTGTACCCTTCCAATTTTCCTGTGATCTCGTTTAGCTGCCTCTTCTTGCCATTTTTCCCATTGTTTCAACTGCTTTGGATCAGGATACGAGATACCAAATACTCGTTGAAGTTTTTCAGCATCAACTTTTCCCTCCCAGTGAGAACAGCCAATCTACAACATGCACTCGTGAAAAACAAATTTTCGATATATTGTTGGTGAATTTCGTAATTTACTTTTGTAACTTTGAATGCTTTAACGTTTCCAGTATGGCGGACATGTGGGCCACGACATAAATCAATTAACGTTCCACACTTGTAAATAGTTGTTGAAGGCGTTGTAACACGTTCATTCAAGATCCGAACTTTGAACGGATTATACTAGAAAAAAGTAGAATGTAGTCAAGGGACACAAAAATCGATTATTAATTCAGAAAATTTCATACCTTGAACATTTCCAACAACGTTTCTTTTTTCACTACCAATCTTTCAAACGGTTGCTTTTCCTTCACGATATTTTTTACAACACCTTCAATTGCCGGAAAATCATCGTTAGATACCTAAAAAAAGAAAAATCTATAAATATTTTGCAATATAATTACAAAAAATTGAGTACACGCAAAGCATTTACCCTAGCGTCTCCAACAAACATATCGTAATAGAATCCGCATTCGATAGGAGGACCGTAACATAAATGCGCACCATAAACACGTTCTAGTGCTTCACCCAATACATGAGCAGACGAATGCCAAAATACCTGCTGAGCTGTAACCAAATTTTGTTTAATAAGCTTTTTTTCCTTGTAGTGAGAAAAGAGTAACTTGACCTGTACACAAACCTTCTTCATTATCAAATTTCAATAATTGAAGAGTGCAGTTATCTTCCAACGGACGGCATATATCCCATAATTCGCCATTTACTTTGGAGATGACAGTATTCTCAGCTAATCCGTTGCTGCAAAAACCATTCGTAGTGACAAAATTGTGAAGAAATTTATTTATTGTAAAAGCGAATACAAAATACCTTATGCCTTTTGCTATGTCGTATGGTGTAGTTTTCCATGATTCAGCATCAACTTGCTTACCATCGGGTAAAGTAACTTTAATAGGCGCAGAAGGCTTCGAAGCTAATTCTTGTTCATATTCAGCTTTCAGCTTCTCCCACACACCATCTCGCTCCTATAATTTATAGTAAGGAATGGTAAATCGAATAAGTTAAAAAGCAGTAAGGATTTTGCGAACTTGTCTTACTTTAATAAAAGAGGGCTGCGGGTTTAATTCACAAACACATGACTTATCACCACTTTCTTGTTTTTTTGGGGCTTTTTCTTTAGCTCCCATTTTTACCTGATGTAATACATAAAATTATCAATATTATTTACTCAAATAAACGAGATATGATCGATGAAAAAAACTTACTCGATTATCCCGACGAAGAGGCTGATGAGATGACTCACCTAAAATGCAATGATTAATGTGAAACGCTGCTGACAACTGTTTCGAAACACTACAATTTTTAACAGTGTTATGA
The DNA here is from genome assembly GCA_900060175.1 of Ferrisia virgata. Classification (NCBI taxonomy): domain Eukaryota; kingdom Metazoa; phylum Arthropoda; class Insecta; order Hemiptera; family Pseudococcidae; genus Ferrisia; species Ferrisia virgata. Next base: position 19,315 of record FIZR01005610.1, read on the forward strand.
AAGTTTATAATCGGATATGAACGAAAAACAGTAGACAATTCGGCGATAGTTTTGAGCATGGAACATTTGTCTGTGAAAAACACATCATAATTTACATGAAACACGCGTTAAGGTTAAAACGTGTCAAAGTATCACCTATGAAACAATAAAATAAGTACTCATGTTATCAAATAAGAAACACATATATCGAATATGATGCAATAATCAATATCCTGAAGGTTTACATCACACAGTATCAGAATGATTCCACGAGATTTACACTAATAGTATGTTAATTTTTACCACAATTTTTAAGTTTAATCTTTCTTTCATTTGTTAATAACTTTACTCATTTCAAAACGAAATAATCGTAACGAATAGAAAACGTTGAGATTCGCTGGCGAGAGGCGACACGTGATAATTGGTGTCAAAGTTCATCAGTTCGGTAATAAAATTCTTAAAGTACTCTCACAGTAATAAATTGTTATACGGTGATATTAAATTAGTGTACAAAATATTATTAAATTGATAACTTACGGATTAATTGCACTGAAATACAGAGAAATAATATCAATGAAATTAACCGACAACATTTATCACAAAACACTAAATTTCGATAAAAAAAGATCCATTTTTCGGATTTTGAAATAAAAATACAAATATTTCTCGCGATGGTCATACTGATTTCAATCCATTTCAAAAAAATGAAAATACAAAAAGCTCAAAAAATTTAAAAAGTTTTATTTTTTCACACTGCAATTAAACACCAGATACTTAATAAGAAGCAAAAACGTTCTTTTTTATTTTCGAACAAAATATGTTTCGTGTTTTTCAACCGTTATGTGAAATGATTCGATCAAAAGATGCAACCATCGTTCACGTTCAGTGAATAGATTCTATAAAAAATACGTTGTGAAAATAATTATTTCAATTCATCAAATGGCTTCCACTTTGTTTACAAATCAATTTTCATTTGCGGTTACCGATTGGCGATTTTTTCTGAAAAATCAAACCTACAATTAATTATTTTATGATAATTTTACATTACAAGTCAATTGAAATCCGTGCCCTGTGTTACTGTTGAAATTTTACATTGTTCACAACAGCGATAACTCTCAAGATGACGATAGAGGAAGAAGTGATGAAGATTCAAAAAAAATTGAATAAAATATCCGCAGAGGGATCGGTAATCTATTTTTATGAACCTTTTTACTCTAGCCTTATACACTTCGAAGAAATCTATTAATAAGCCTCAATAGGCGTGTGTTAAGGTTACTTATCAAATTCAATACGTCTAGTCGGTCTTGATGTTTGCGCCTAAATATTTCAACGTTGTTATAAATTACAATTTTCTACCAAATTAATGAAAAGTCACGTTTTTAGACTCAGGATGGAGCGCTTGATCTGCTGAAAGCCTTACAAGAGTTACCGGTTAATTTGGATATCTTAACTAAAACAAGAATTGGTATGACGGTTAATACTTTACGAAAATCTAGTTCGGATGATGAGGTTATCAGTTTATCGAAAAGTTTAATAAAAAGTTGGAAGAAATTTCTACAGACTGGTTTGTAAAGTCAATACTACATCCCTATAGATCGATTCAATAGAATTTATGAAAAATTATACTTCTAGGAAATAGTAAAGATTCTTCATCAAATAGTACATCCAAAGCCAAAGATACTAAAGATTCCGATGAAAGCCGAGACTCAGAGAAAGAAAAAGAGAAGGATAAAGATAAAGATAAAGATAGAAAACAATCGGTTTCGTTTCCTCCTTCAAATACCACGGATTCAGTTCGTTTGAAAAGTCGAGAATTGTTAGCAAATGCTTTAAGAGTTGGCAAAAGTAATTTTCATTTGTTTAAATTCCATATAAATCTGTTCTCTTTTATATGTGTATTAAATCTTCATTGTGCATTGTTTCTTGTAGCTGATGAAGATTTGGAAGGTTTAGCATCGCCTGAAGAATTAGCCGACGAACTTGAAGATGCGATATTTAACGAATTTAGAAATACTGATTCGAAGTATAAGAATAGAATCAGAAGTAGAATTGCAAATCTTAAAGATCCTAAAAACCCATCCTTAAAAAATAACTTCTTAAATGGAGCCATTCCACCAGCAAAATTAGCAGTGATGACAGCCGAGGTGTGTTGTGTTATGATTGTGGAATTCCTACGTTATGTCTATAAGATTGACTAAATAGTTCATGTATGCAGGAAATGGCCAGTGATGAAATGAAAAGCCTTCGTAGTCGTTTCGTTAAAGAATCAATTGATGATGCCCAATTAGCCACCGTACAGGGCACAAAAACTGACTTACTTAAGTGCGGCAAATGTAAACAACGAGACTGTTCTTATAATCAGGTAATTATTGATTAATTAGATGTATTGAACCCGTTCCATGTTGAATGTATTTTCATGTATTGTAATTTTTCCCATTATAGGTACAAACTAGAAGTGCTGATGAACCTATGACCACTTTCGTCCTTTGTAATAATTGCGGTAACCGATGGAAATTCTGTTAATTTTTAATCACATTTTTTTTAGCATCGCTCGCTTATGACGTATTTTCTTCATGGTTTTCAATATTTTAAACACTTAATTTTATGCGCGCCTAGTTTCTGTGGTAGATGTATCTCAAGTTTGTGATTGTAATAACTCTTACAAAAAAAAGTATTGGTTATGTTTGAATCGTTGATTAGTATTAGCGCGAAGTTTTGTTGTATGTGTAATTTTTTTTTACTATCTGTTAAGTATGTGTAAAATGTAAATTATCGGTAAACTTTGTAATTGTAAGTGGACAACCTAATAGTATTAGATCAAACGAATAACGTGAAGTTAATTTTTTTCGAAAAATTGCGGTAATTCATATCGCATTGTGATTTTTTTCTTCTTTTTCGGATAACACGAAAAGCTTCATTGCTTTCACAACCTACAATTACATTTAATTTGGAATATTTTTATATTCATTGGGATATTTCTCTGTTCAATTGTATTTAATGTTTTCAATTTTTATATCCAGTAGAGTAGTTCCAGTTATACGATTTGTTTGAACATTTTTTTAAAAATGATGTTTAAATAAAAAGAAAATGATTGAAAACTAACAAATCCATTTGGACTATTTTTCAGGTACAATTTGTTCATTCTGGAAAAATTGAATTTTTCGTAAAAAAATATTTGTATGATGTTTCAAGATTGCTGGTCAAAATTCAATTTTTCAGTCAATTGTGTTATCATGTAGAAAATGCCACCATTGTATAATATCTTGTTCTTATATTCTGTACATAATAAAAAAAATTTTAAAATTAAACGTTCTTATCTTCATTCGCATCTTAAAATTACATCATAATAATTGTAAAGCTATTAGAAAAGTATTCGTTTTAATTTTAATCTTACGAAGTATAATGTAACGAGTATCAGATTAATATCTTCATCTTATGCAACTTCAAATTGTGGCGATTTCAGCAGAGTCCAGAAGATTGGAGCAGATTTAACGACGGTTGCGCTGCAATAAAAAGAAATTAATTAAAACCTGTTATTACCAAAAAGAAATACGAGGGCACTTGGTTTTATTGCCGTAGAACTTACTAGCAAATGACTGTTCCTTTATATCCAGCAGGTTTCCATTTGAATACAAGCGAATATTTGTCTGTTGCATTACGATGAGTAACTGCGTTCTGAAAAAGATGAAAACCAATGTTGAACATTTTAATTCCTCATTTTTGAGAACAGATATATGAATATAAAGCTGCATGGATTCACGTTTCCTACTTACTTCTTTTCCTGGAGCACAATTCAAAAGTTGACTCGATGGATTGTTTTCAAATTTTCCAACTGGTTTTCCTTGAGGATTTCTGCATTGTAGCAAAAATCCTTTGAACACTTCAGTTCCTTCAACTGTCACATCAATTTTGTCACTTTCTCCGATGCTGAATTTATCAACTATTACTTTGTAAGGTGACGGTGGTAGTTGGGGTTTTGCGTTGAGATGTTTGGGTTTCATATCTATACAAACATCTTCGGGAGCTCCGCTTCCAAAACCGTAGTTGAGATCAACGAGTGTTAAAATTACAAAGGTTAAAGCGAATATTTTGAACATTTTCAAATTATCTGAAAAATTAAATGAAACCGTTCAATTCACATAAATATTTCAGTACGAAAAGGTCTGGGCACATAGCTCAAAATGCTCTTGCTTCCTCATCGAGATAATTTTCAATACGTTTGATTTTTTTTAATCACAGTTAGCAACCTATTTTTGGTTATTACTTGTGATAAGATTTTATTTCAATGGGGTTTTAGACTAAATATCGTTCTATACTTTTATTCAGTTATCAATAACTATTTTTTCATTTAAATAAAAATATTTTATTAGTAATGAGAACTTTACAAATGTTTCTATCACGTAGAGCATGGTATTAGATGCATTTAGTTAATGAAGAATTTGGGCGTAGGTATTTTATTAATTTATGTAGATATGCAGGAATTATTTGAAAATTATTTTTTGAAATAACATATCGTAAATATCGCTTATGTATTTATACTAAAACAATCAATTAATCATTATTAGTCTATCAACCTATATTATAATGGTATTAAACTTGTTAGGTAATTTACACAATAAAACTTTATTCTAGGCTTTCGGTTAAGAAGATTTTTCATTTTGGTTTCTAAAAATTAACGATGGGTAATTGTTTTACTTTATTTCTCAAAGAAAACATAGAAGCAGATAAGTATACACCTAAACCCAAATTGTACCTTCTAAACAATAAATATCATTCCTTTTAATTAAGTAATTACCTACGCTAGCTAGCCTATAACTTATTTGTTTACGTACTTACACACAAATTTTTTTTTTACAATATTTACTTTTTTTGTTGATAATGCGGTAAATTATTTATTCAAAATAATTATACAACTGCGAAGATTTAATTGCATACGCTTGAAATGTAAGGTTATGGTATTCGCTGAAGCATGGTCGTTGAAGCTTTCCAAAAGAACAATACTACACAGACATTGACCGTTTTTCACACGGTAGCTATTGGCAAATGTTGACCGATATAATTTACATCAATCTTAATACCTCGTATGTAAATGTGTACATGTACTTATATTTTCCATATGGTCAATAGTAAATAGAAAATAATCTTTTGATAAGCCGATTACGTGTACTGTGTACATGTATGGAAATGCTATATTGTTGAAAAAAATTGATCTTGGAGATACGTTTAAATAAGTATTGTGTAGTAAGATAGCAGTCTATAAAATTTTTAACACTTGAGATTACGTAAAAAAAATATTCAGCATAAATAACCATATCGTACATGGATTTCAATTCAGTTGTGAACTATGTTTATCGGAATTAGCCTAAAGCATATTTTTTAAGAATGAGAAATTTATCTAAAATTTTTATTGTAATACCTACCCACGTATGTTATGTTAAATTATAGAAATTAGACTATAGTCTTTCAATTTAAATGTATTTTGTAGTTGAAAAAATGGATAGAAAGTGAGTAACTATTACGTACTTATACAACATGTATCTCGAAATTAGAAAACGAGTGACTGATAAATAATTGAAATTTTGCTTTCAAAAAAAAATATCAATCTCAACTTTTTCCCTAACAAAATTATGAAAAAAAAGGTCAGCGTATATTTATTATAAAAAAATCGTAGACTTGGCTAGTTAATTTTTTTTGATAAACCAATCATGAAATATTCGCACAAGTGAAAAAAAAAACATTTACCTACACCATTACACTAGTTCATAAACTAACGTATCAGTAGCGGAAAAGCATTCTCAGTTTTCAAAATTTTCTGATATTTTAAAATTGGTTGAAATAAAGTAGAATAGAAGAATGATAAATTACGATAAAATTAATTAAAGTTATTCATTTTATAAAATAAAATAATAGTCTATCATATGAGTTACTTACTTGCTGAACGAAAAACTGTAAAAGAGATGTGACCGGTTATGTAACTGAATGGTCAAAATGAAATAATACTGTAGTACTACTAGTCAGTAAGTGAGCTGTTAACGTATGTATTGAGGACAACTAGAATCTTTGTATTTTCTTTGACGATGGATATGGTGATGAGAACCAGTTGCTGATAGTGGGAGAATCCATGTTGTCTGCAACTTAATTAATTTTATAATTATGCATTTTCATTCTCAATACTTTTATTAATTATCAACTAAGTAAATTAATTTATATTCGGCGGCTCCATTGGATTGTAAAATTTGTAAATCAACCTTTGATGCTGGAGCAAGAAGGACGATCATCAACTCATCAAGTTTCATCTATCAAAAATCATGAAAATGTTCCATATCAGTATTTGTTTTTCTTTCTAGAGTTCATAATATTTTTGTACATATTGTACGGATATTTCCTCTAATTATCATTACATATTAATAAGTAATGGGTAATGAGTTAAAGCGTAAAATTCAATTTTGGACTCGTGCTTTTTTTTTTTTTTTGTAAGATTCAAGATTGGTCAGAGCGCATAGCTGAGTACCTGAATAGTGAGTACATTAGATAATTCAAACGTTGGAAAGCGAAGGAAAAATTATTTAAACTTCAAACTTGTGATAGTGAGGTTTTTAGTAATAAATTTATAGTAATTTTTTCTTGATTTTAATTAATTTACTTACATACACCCAGTGTTACCAACATTATTCTCAAATTTTTCCTTTTATGAGAAAATTCTATCAGCGCCGAAATTCGACGGAGAACTCGAGAGTCGACACTAAGTATCTGTTAATGATATTGTAAGTATAATTATTAGCTGTATGACATCTGAGGTGTATGTGTAAATTTTTTCAAGGATGTGTAGCTAACAGGTTATCACATATGTGAGACGATCGACGAAAAATGATTGTAGAACTTTGGACTCATTTCATGAAGTATGCACTGTACCATGTGTGTAATGTTTCATGGAATGAGAAATGATCTTAGCAAACTTGAAATGTATGGGTGATAACATATGAATGTTCTATATTCGAAAAAAGCCAGCTGTATTTATGATTTCAATGCCAAATGCTTATTTAGGTATGATGCATTGGTTTTTATCTTTCCATTTCTTGCAATGCAAGTTGACCTATAACGAATGAGACTATCAATCCTCATTAATATAAAGATTATGATAATGTATAGTCCAACACTTATCAAGAGGTCTCATACGTCATCGTCCGATTAGAAACTGAAAGTATAGTTTTATTTATGCATGTATGATGAATAAATTCATATTTTTGTTATTTTTAATGAGTATGTAGACGTGCCTGAATAGATAGAAACTCAATCATCAGGCCGAAATTTTAAAAACGAGCAAATCCTTAATATTATTGGTATTTTACATTTGCATATGCATAAGTCAGTTTGCAAATTTACGCGTTTTATTACCTCTAAAAGGCTTCTGCTATCACAGTAAAACGACGAGTAAGTAATGAAATTACATGTGTACAGGAAGCGAATGAACTGTATTTTGTGAGTATAAAAGATTCGAGTTGCTTTGAGAATACTTCCTAGTAACATTGAATTGAAAAACCATAATTATCCGCTTGTAGCTTATGAAGATTAGCGCATATTTGAAAGCAAGCTTGTAATTAATTTGTCGAAAAGATGCAATTGTAAATTCTCGCAAAGGTTAACCACTTTATGGAACAAAGCCTTCGTGACGTTGCAACTAGTGGTTTCCAAAGAGACGTACTATGTTCTATGTAGATCAATTGGCGAGTGACATAGGTGATACTGATAGCAAGTACATAGTACATGATGGTGATATCAAACGTCATTAAAATTTCTCTAATTCTATTAGAGTATGAGAGGAATAATGCGATTATTATTTCACATTTTCCAGGAATTTGTTTCGGAAGACCTGTTTCTCAATTATTGGCTAAATACTGAGAATATTTGGAAAATCATGATGCACTGTTCTCAACTTCTTATTGAGATATGTAAACAATATAAATTAGTACTTGTAGTGTATTTCCTATCTATTTTAATCATGTACTTAATTATTATATTTCAAATTTAAGTAGATAATAAATACGCTTGTATTTATACTACATGTACGTAGTATATGTATTCATCTACCAATATTCATACTTCGTGATCCATAAATTAAAATATTTTTACTCTTTTTTTTTTTTTAACAAAAAAGTAAACAATTGACAAAACGTGTACCTACAGTTGTTCAGAATCATGCCAACTACACGATAAGTATGTAAATTGGGTGTATCTAAATCTAATATCCATCTATAAATCCAGTTTTCATCATTCAATGTCTGTCTACTCATGATACGCACTTACGCAGTTACGTATGAGTCTGGTGAGCCACTTGTTTGTATGTGCTTAACTGTACATATTATGTTGGTGTAGGTTTTATGTGTTCATGTTGAACGTAAATATTACCGTAAAACACGTGTTTTCAATCAAGGGCAATAAAATAATACGATTTGCTATTTACATTATGAGACACTACTTTCGTGTTTCATTGTGAAGTAATTAGATACCAGTTGTCTTCTTTATTGCATTTTTGTCGCATTTGTTTCAATTAGTTATTATGAAAATTGCAACGTTCGTAAAAATGCATTAGATAAATAAAATAAAAGGAAATAACGTCCTGAAAATCCCGGCGATTTTTCCCCTTAATGGCTATTTTTTTAGACAATATAACTTGGTGTTTTTTTTCTTATCTCTTGCTTCTTACTTTATTCGATTATTTTGTTAGTTGATTTTTTTTTATCGCTACCAATAAGTTTAAATGAACTGGATATTGGATTGGTATTGAACTGGCATTTAATATGTACCTAAGCATCGTGTACGGAAATAGGAATGGTCATTTTTACGTATGGTGTTCGTATAATAAATCTTTTAAAGCGATGAAATGTATAGATAAAAAAAAAAGAAATTGAGAAGTGCTATGTTCTCACAAAAGATATAATTATCAGCCATTAAATTACCATAGTTTTGTTTTGTTCTTAGCTGAACTAAATGGATTTACGATGTAAAAAATCAGTTTACATATCTTCGCAGAATTAATGCGAAGTAGATGTTATTTGGTAAACTTCGAAAAACATTCATAGAAATATTTAGTTAGGAAAGGTACTACTTTCCGAACTATTGAAAATGAAAGAGAAATAATAAAATTACCCATGATTCAGTTTGCCAACAGTTTAGGTATATGCATATCTTAAATCTTTTATCCAACATAAATCAATTACTCGCGAATCTGAAATGAAAAAAATTCGATAACCTTGATAGCCACCAGGAATTATAATACGAAAGCGAGAACTTGTATTGGATAGTGAAATACATGTATAATGTAATTTGCATACATGTCAGTTCATCCAAAAATCAAATGATTTAGGTAATTCTTATAAACCCGTTGAAAAAGTTATTAAAATAAATAATTTTTTTCCAACGTGTTTCGCTTATCTTTAACTATCGTATCTACCTGCATCCTACGTCTGCCGTCTTTTAGGTTCATTGTACATTATCTAGCCTAAGATTGTTTGTAATTGGAAAATCATAAGAAATTGATTAGAATTATTGAGCTTTTTTTGTGGTTGTACTTGTAATTTCAAAGTTTATAAATTTTTTTACGAGCCCCTACGCCCCTAACCACTTTTTGAAAACATGTGGACCCGGTGCAAATACACTTTTTACAGCACCCTCTCGCCGGCCCTAATTTTACCCTCCATTTTCATCTCATATCACTTTTCTACGTATGAAAATTTCTGAACGTACGTACCTATCCGATTCCGAATTTTAATCCGAAGCAATTTGTAACCCTAACTTTTTAAATTTAATTCTGTCAGATTATAAATTATTCAATTCGAGTAAAAATTAAGCATTAGGCACTCAAAAATTTTTTTATGCGATAGAAAATTTTAAGCCACATGCATGGTGTCTAAAAAAATTTTTTTTTTTTTCAAAAAAAAATCAAATACAAAGATATTTTTTGAGCTGATTTTTTATCTACCCATTGGAGAGTTCTTTTTTAATTTTTAATTTTGGAACCGGTTCAGCAATTCACTACTGGCTTCCATAAAATCCTTACTAATTGAAGCACTAAAAAAAGTTTTAATTCTCCTCACTTGCTGTGGAGTTAAACAATAAGTTTAATCATTTGTCATCCCATTTTCATATGGTTCTTTCAGAAGTTGGGCAGAGAGGAGGGGAGTTGGTATTGACACAAATTTGCAAAGACATATCTCCTCTTTATCGCTACGGGACCGAAGAGAAGGGGTGAGGGTATTTGGGGAGGGGAATTTTTATTAATTTATGGCAAAGCCAAGGATTGATTTCGGAGTGGATACTTGAAACTTGCAAGAGGTACATTATTCACCATGTAAATCATCTAGATTCTATGTTATGGTCTGAGATTCACGATAATTTCATAATTCCTGATAAAAAGGAAAAATTGTTATTAAGAAACAAAATCTAAAATGACGTCATGACATTGATAATAGAAAATGTACGTACTGTAAGCTTGCACCTATTCTTACAAAATTGAGAAACCCTGCAGTGTTTTTTTCCTACTCCGCTTTTAGGCAAACGACTCAAGATATAATGGTCAGATAAAAGCTGAATCGATCGAAATTGACAAACTGTACATAACTTCACCATTCGCTGTCTGACAATTCTAATCATATGAGTTACTCAAAGGCATATATAACATTATCGATTGGCAAACTATCGTTAAACTTAAACTAAGAGCTCTGGCCTTCAAGAGTTCTAGAAGAAACGAACTGATGTTTAAGCAAAAGGACTGGAGCTGAGCCTATGCAGGAAGGTACAAGCGGTGCCAAAACGTAAGTAGTTGGAGTTACAAACTCATACCCGTAAGATTGTAAATTCTTATTAATAATATCGTGAAGAGAATCACAAATTATAGTATTTGAATGCCAGGAATATAATTTTTTGGAAATACACCTTAGGATTAGAGCAGGAATGGAAACTAGAACAAAAACCAAAAACCAGAACCAAAACGAATTTTATAGCAGTTTTCCAAAAACCAAAACTAATACAATTGTGGTAAATTCCCGGGGAAAAATATATGAATGACCATGCATAAAAGTAGTATATCATTACCCAGCAGAAAATCGTCAGATCTGAGCAGGTATAATTTGTCATACATGTTCAAATCTGATCAGATAAAAAAGATTGCCTCGTCTGAGTAGATCTGAATATATCTAAATTGGTATGCGCATGTCTTAATTAGATTAAAATAATATATTATAATTTATAATAGCTATACAATCATAAAATTTATTGAGTATTTGATTGATTAATTTCTCATTACAAACACATTTCTCAAGTCACACTAGAAACAAGCCATTGTAGCCTCACATTGACTTGAATTAGTCACTCACTCACACTTACCTGATGTATTTCACAAAATGTAACATTTGATTCAGTTCATTTAAGGGAAGGAGGAAAATTTGTACCCATATACTTTATTTTGCAACACTTCAGCTGCGGGTAGTGAACTATACCATTAACGATATCTGGTTAGATGTGTCCATGCATGGTCACGCATACTTGTGTATGATCATATGCAGTCAAAAAATCGAAATTTTCACTTCCCCAACATAGGGTGTTCCGTCTCGATGCTACCTCCTTCATACCACAAGTAGAGAGACACAAGTTGGACTAATGTAGCATGGGTTGCCTATCCAAAACATTGCAGGAGCTAAGCTACAGGAATTAAAATTTTTTATTTTCAAAAAATTTAGAGTAATTTAAGAACTAAAACTGGTAGAGATGTTTGGTTTAGCCAAAATGTGGCAAATTTAATGTCCTACTTCAAGAAAAATTTTCTAATAGGGTGCTTATAGCAGCTTTTTAAAAAGTTATCAATAAAAATTTTAAACGTTTCTAAACATTTTTTTTACATTTAATTCGTCATATTTCACAAACCACACCACCTATGCCCCTAATTTTTTTTACCAGAAGTACTACATTGTATTCGCAACCTTTTAGTGTAAACTAGATATCTGTACCATTTTTAGTTCCCATTTTGGAATTTTTTGAAAATTGCTCTAAATTTTTTGAAAATAAAAAATTTAAATGCTTATTGCTTAGCTCCTACAATGTTTTAGATAGGCAACGCATGCTACATGAGTGCAAGTTATGTTGCTCTACTTGCGGTGTGACGGAGGTATTATCGAGACGGAACACCCTGTACGTGCATATGCAATAAAAATATGTTTATTAGGTTTTCTTTAGAATTTTGGTATTGAAGTAAAGGGATTCGTGTGTTTGTTCTTCAAGATACAACCAATTCGGGAAAGTGGTCTTTTGGGAAACTGGCTGGGGCGCTTGAGTGAGAGCATTTTCGATTTTCCATACTTTAACAATTTTCTTCGTATACTATGCTAAAAGCAAAATAAGGAAACAATTAAATTCAAAGGCAATTTGATGCAGGTGTTTGTTTCACTCGTTTAGCATACGAAATAGGTTATTCATAATATCTGTAGATAGGTGGAGGTACTTGGCTGCTTATATTTATTAAAAGATTTATTATATTAAAGATTCAAATAGTCGTGCTAGTTTGTTATTTTGAAATTTTAAATAACGTTTAATTTATACGTTAAAGCAATTTGTCTCAAAAACCAAATGTTTCTTATGATCTGTGCGATACAATACTTTAAATTAAACTGAAATATTTAGTCCTCTCGCGTATGAAAAATTACCAAGTTTTTTTCAACGATTGTTGTTTCGAAAGCTTTTGACACAATGGTAACTATACGATTCCTAAGTCGTTTTACATTACTTATATAGCTTCATACTTCTAATGTCTTTCCTTATAAAGAAAATTAACTTAATTCTTTCAACTAATGGCGTGTACCTCTACCTACGTTCTGAGAAATAAAATAATATAACGTCTTGAAAGCTTTTCGAGATAGATTCAAGTGCGTCAAATTAGTACTTATTTTTCATTTCGTTGTGCTCGGTACGCTATATTTTCAACTTTTTCTTTCATTTACGTTGTTTCAAGAAATACTCGCTGTTATATCGCGGTATTTACATTACAGTATTATAAACTTTCGTCATTTTTACCATTAATAATTTTCGGATCGAAAATTTTCAAAAAGGTGACGAGTTCGGATTTCATATTGAAGCGAAAATCGTTCCAAGTGTTTTGCCAAGTGGATTAATTCAATTTCAAGCATATTTCGAGTACCTATCTAATTTTAAACGGTCATTTTCTTCTCGATGGTTTGCAGTCCCCTTTTACTGATCTCTTCAAATTCATGTTGTTATAGTGTTTTTTTTTATACTGAGGTCTATTTATATGATTTCACTTGATCACAGCGTTTAATTACGTACCCATGATGAGTATATAATTTGACTTTAATTTTATTTATTTCTGATGAAAAAATTGACAAAAAAAAAATGAAATACGAAACGCGTAAGTATTTTTCAATATTAAAGTATCCTCATCTAGACATTTTTACATATTCATAAAATAAAACCGAGCTAAACCCACTTGCAAATTTTAAAGTAATTTACGTGTTTAAAGTTTAAAATTGAATAATATCTGAAAAATGAATATTCAACGTAGACGCCTTCCAAGTTTGATAAAGTAACCGAATACAGTATCGTTAATGGAGTAGTATACTAAAATATACGAAGGCGTATAATGAAAGAATATTTTATTAAGTCAGATTAATCCTTCTCGATTCGATAAGATATCCGAGGCTGAGCGAATGGCTAATGAAAAATGTAAAATTCCTATACCTATAAGCTTGTATGGTTTGATCAAGTCTACTAATTTTTAATTTTTAATCAACGTTTAGAATTCCGTTCTCATGGGAGTATCCCTTATTCGTACCATTGGTTTCCAAATAAAATATATTAGGTGCTTGGGTTTTTAATTGTTTTTTTTTTGAACTTATTCTTTCTTGTGTTATTGAAATGAAGTTAATGGATTTAGCAATAAGTAATAATAGATAGATAATTCTGTTTTGCTTCTCAGGTCCTTAGAAGAAAAGAGAAGGAGAATACTAAGGTCTAAAATATTCATTATTGCTACTTAGTACTCACTTATTTACGAATATTCAATGTTTTTTAGCGGTTTTGTAAATTACTTTATCGATGATTATGTTCTCTTGTATAGAAATTATTTTAGCTTTTGCTAACTTTCTGAAAGTGACGAACAATGGATTCTAGTCTTTTATTATAACTTGTAAAGTGAATTGTTAACTTTGTTAAAGTTTGATATACTTACAAAACATCTATGTACCTTCGAGAATAAGTTGCAGAGCATTTGTTGATAGGTACACGCAATAAAACGGGATAAAATACTAAAGCAATGGAATGCGAATGTGAAAATTGAAACAACAAATTGTAAATGTGTTCGTGGTTTGGTAATGCTGGTTTATATGAATTCAGCTCTAACAAAAATCACTTCCGTTTTTTCGTTTATACGTGTTTTTACATTCATTGAAAATTATACTTGTATGGGGTATCGTAGGGACAAGTTAACAATCTGACACGTACGGTGTAAGTTTAAGTACTATGTATCTGTAAATTTGTACAGAGAACAATGTGATTCCTTCGGGATTAAGATGCAAATGCAGAATTTTCTAACGTATATAAAATCCGATGGTATATGCACACGATTGCATTTTTTTCAATACATTCATAGGTAGGCCTAGTATATAACAATACGAATGTTTATGTGAGATTAAAAATATTGTACGAATGTTGAATATTTTTTTCGTTTGTTTAAATTTTAGCAGGTACCTATATTGATTGTTTTTTGCATAGATAATTCTTCTAGATGATGTTTTTATAGCTTCTTCGAATTACGATAATTGTTTTGATTATTGGATCGATATCTTATCTATCTATTTATTCATTTTTTTTAAATGTTTCCGAATTTCGTTGAGTGCTAGAGTTTTTTGAATGGTAATGATAAAATCTTAATTTAGAAGAATGTTGAGTAATATATTTCAGAAATTTATTTTAACCACGTAGTTCCAGGAACGGATGGATGATGAGCCCAGATAAATTAGAAAGAAGAGGGAAGTGTGAGCTAAACCATTAAATTTTGAATTAGCCTCCGCAGAGTGTTTTTCTGTTCATGCTGAATACCATACAATGATTAGGAATTTTGGGAAACGCATTTTCTTGAAAAAATATTCGAAACATTGTTACAGCAGTCAAATTAGATCCAAAAACAACCTGACTTGGACAAAAAGTCACAGAAAGCTGACTTTTGAAATATGTATCGAGTATGGTGTAAGTTATAAGAGAAAAAAGTTCCGTCCACCTAGGGATGAGGTTAACCCTAGGAGGGGGCTGAAACCATTAAAAAAAATTGTTTTCCCCCTTATCTCGTCGGGGAAGCTTTTAATAAAAAAAACTGGTCATTTTTCCTCTTTAGAGAAAAATTTTAGATCACGGATATGTAGCATATCCATGTCAATATTTTAACATTAATTGCAAAAATCATTCGTAATTACCTTATTGCGCGAGTTTTTGATCTAAAACTTCAAATCAAAAACGTTTACTCTTCTCTTCACTCCATTTTGACATTTAATTTTATTATTTCCTGGCAAAATAAAAATTATACAATCATCTATCATCATGAGTTTTTGATCAAAAATCAAAAACTTAACATCAAAAATATCATATCAAAAATGTCACGTCAAAAACATCAAATATCTATCAAACATTTTTTTATTTTTTTTATTTTTATAATTTTTCAATTTTCATTTTTTTATTCTTTTTATGTATTTTTTTCGACATTTGTTAGCAAGATTTTCCATGTTATATTGTCAATGAAAACCAGGCTATTACAGTATTTCGACTAACGACGCATGAGGAGTGGAAGGATATTAAAAAAATTCGTCTTTGAGTCCTTGAAGACCATCAAGACAATTTTTAGCCATGTTGGATATTTATTTTTATTTTTTTCCTCCGAACATTAAAATCATTTCCTCCGCTCGATACCGACCAAAATCGCTTCGGTTCGGTCAATCGGCTTAGTTTAGCAACCGATCAGATATATATGAGTAGGAATGAACTGGGGGAAAAATTCAGTTTTGCCCCAATTTGGGGATGGGGGTGCTGAGGGGTAAAAATCTCAAAAATTGCCCCTTTTTAAGCCAATTAATAGAAAATCAAAAACTGCATAACATTTACAAAAATTAATTTCCTAAGTCAATTAAGAGGGGAGATATGAAGGATTTCCTCCTTTTTGACCCTAAAAAAGAGCTATTCCTCCTCTATCTCCCCGCCAAATTGTACTTGGAACTTGAAATTAAGTGTGTACATTGAGTAGAGATCCCAATTTGCCGTTTTGGGGTCTCGAATTTTCAGCTCTAGTGCACCCCCTCACAGCTTAACGAGAAGAGCAAAAATCTTTCATTTCACTTTTATACAGAATTAAAAACTATAATCATAAATTTTTATATCATTTCGACATTTTGATAAAAAATTTTAATATCAACTGCCTCACATTTTACTACTTTCTATTTAATTAAAAACTTTCTTTATTTTTAAATTTTTTCAATTTCCAACTTTTTTTAATTTTTTAATTTTTTTTTCTTTTTTAACACCATGTTTTGCAACGGAGGCCAATTTTTTTTACTTTTACATTTTCTATTTTTAATTTTTCAGTACTTTTTTCTTTTTTTCGTTTTTTGATTTTTTTACTGCCTATTTTTATTTTAACTTTTTTAATTTTTAAATTTTTTATTAATTTTTTTAATTTGACATATCCACATAAAAATTTCAACATAATGTACAAAAATCATTCAAAACCATCTTTCATCGGGTGATTTTGGTGAAAAACTTCAAATCAAAAATCAAAAACCTCACATCAAAATGGTTACATTAAAGACGTTACATCAAAAACGTCACGTTTTCAGAGGATGACCCCTAGCCACTTCCCAGTCCTAAAACATATCCAAGTAAAAAAATGCAAAACGGTAAAAATATTCTACTATAAATTTTCTATCTGTTAGATTCTTCATTTTTTTCAAAACTGCTATCCTCACTCAAGTATAGGGTACTCAAAGTTGACCATTTTTGGATTTTTTTTCGAAGATAAATTTTGAGAGACAAGACCGGCGAGAGCGAGTGCGGCCCCACGTGACAAATTTTTGCGGGCTCTCAGTTTCAAAAATGCAATTTGGACTTGAAATTAATTTGATTTTTGGCAATTTTATGTTGGTTTCAAGGTACATATTTGGGGGCCCTTCATCAGTGCGGGCCTGGTACACATGCACCTTTGCCCCCTCCCCCTCTCGACGGCCTCGCATTGGTAAAATTTTTCAGGTATACTCGAAAAATGTCAACTTTTTACGTCGATTTTTTGATATTCTCTTTTGATCCGTGGGAAAGAATCAGAAATTTTAAGGGGGTAAGGAAACGTGAAGTTGAACTTCTTAAAAATCACATATACGAACAGAGACGCTAAATTCGTCAAGCGAGTGCCCTTCGAAAGACACCTTTATAATATTCGTGAAAAATACGTTGATTTTTAAAAAGGCGTGGAATCAAAAAAAGAGAGATTCCAATCCGCTGACTCATCACCACTTTCGCGGTTCATTGTTGAACTCGAACTCGCACTCGCGAAATATGGAACTTTCCTGCGTTTGATAGGTAGGTAGGTATATACCTGCAGAAAAAAGATTCCCACTACACAACTGTCAACTTTTTATTATACATCTTTGTATAAATATTACAAGAATAAAAAAAAGAGAGAAAAAGACGGAAGAAAAAGTTTAATCTCATTAAATATTTTATGTTACAAATGAATTAAAAATTCCGAATTTAGATTCGACACAGCTTCCTGAGGTGCTCGATTTGCATTGTATTTTCGACCAAAGTCTCATCAGGAAATAAGGACATTTATAAGTATTAATAGAAATCGAGAGTTGGAAATAATTTAAGTGGAATTTATATTCTAGTAGCGAACCAGTAGCTCTGCAACTACACTTATCTACCTACCTGCCTACCATCGACTATACATCGATTTAATAAATTTCGCGGTTGACATTAAAGATATTCGTCATTATATAATAACCCGTTGTCAAATATTGTTGCAGGTCGTTGGTACCTACTGCGATTTTTAAGAAAAATTAAAATATGTGGCTTATTTGGTGGATCGTAAAATCTTCGCTGTGAGTTAAAATGTATTAATTTATTATAAACTAAACTCGCCTCGTAGGTCAACTTTCCTTCTATGTGTAGAATAGGTCTACCAAGATTTCGAATACTCATATGAACCAGAGCTAAAGATGTTAAAAATTCGAAAACTAGTTTTTTTTCTTTGTATTTTCTTATCTCATTCGGTGCCTAGCATATTCTATGTGTCACCGAACCTGTTCATCTTCGTGACAATATTTGATTGTATAATATGTAACATCTGGTCTCGCGGATTTGTATTAATTTATCAATGAGTATAATTTGAAGTGGAAATGTTTCCGAAATCAGGAAGTATCGTTTAAAAATTTAACGGAAATAGATTTATTTCAAAGGTTAACTGTAGGTACGAGTTTAATGCAGTAATTTAATTTAATATACTCATGGGTTTTCAGTCAAAAAAATGTTAAAAAACCTGTAGAGGGATAAGTATAGGTAAATTTGCCCCGGTGGAATTTTGAAATGGTAAATTGGAAATAAGTATATACTATCGAGATACATACTTGATCAAAGCACTGGACTCTCAAACTCAATGGTTTTCAAAAGGAGCTCTTTTTTTTTGGAAAAATACTTATGATTTTTTTTTAAAGGCGTTAATTGATTGATTTAAGCAATTTTTTGTCGTGTTGTAGACCTATATGAGAAGCATCTTTGAAAAAATTAATATACACCCCCCCCCCCTCATAATTTACCATTAAAATGATATTTTAAAATTTTATTTTTTATAAGTATACTAGTTAGGCACAATTTTGGAACCGTGGTTTTTGGATATGTACTTAACCCCTCTATCACATATATTTTTTTCCAAAATATCAGTTCATAAGCGCCATGGTCAAAATTTGAAAAAAAAAATTGAAATTGGAGGCAAATAGAAGTATACTGGAAAAATATGAAAATTTCAATAAAAAAAATAACCACTTCGCGATGCTTTTTAAGCCTGATTTTGCGGATAGGTAGGGTTCAATGGACTAAGATTTCGAAACTTCCAAAAGGCAAATCAAAGGTCCCTGCAGTCGGGACATACCTAACTTTAACTACGTAGTGCAATTTGAAAGAGGTAATTTATGCAAGGAACAAACTAAAACTTAGAAAAAATCGACCTAAAAATCACATATTCAGGAATGTGAGAGGGTGCAATGGGACTAAAAAGTGGAGAACTCCAAAAGGCACACCTACAATCCTCACTAAATGTACATACCTAATTTCAACTTTCTAGCTAAATTAGGAGGGGAGTTATGCGTGGAACAAACTCAAAACATAAGAAAAAAGACCAAAAACCACTTTTTTGGGGCCGTGAAGGGGTGAAGTGAAGCTGAAAAGTCAAAACCCCCAAAGGCATATGTGGGACCCCCACGACATGTACATACCTAATTTCAAGTTCCTAGCTCAATTTGGACGGGAGTTATGCGAGGAACAAACTCAAAAAATGAGAAAAATGAGAAAAAAATCTGATCAAAAAACCATTTTTTGGGACTGTGAGGGGTGTGTAATAGAGCTAAAAAGTTGGAATTACCAAAAGGCACATCTAGGGTCTTGATCGAATATATTTTCCGAATTGTAACTTCCTAGCTCAATTTGGCGCGAAAAAAGGGGAGGAAGAGCTCCTTTTCAGGGTCAAAAAGGGGTAAAACCCCTATGTCTTTCCTCCTAATTGACTTGGAAGGTTGATTTTTGGATATTTTATACAACTTTTGGTTCTCTATAATTGGCTCCAAAAAAGGACAATATTTGCGTTTTTGGCATCTCTGCACCCCCCCCCCCCCGGGGGGGGGAAACTGAATTTTGACCCAAGGTCATTCCCGCTCATATACCCCCCCCCACGGTGGGGTGAAACTGAATTTTGACCCAAGGTCATTCCCGCTCATATATATCTAATCCGTCACCGAACTGAAGCGATTGGCCGAATTAGAGCGATTTCGGTTAGTATTGAGCGGAATAAATTAGTTTATTGTTCGAGGGAAAAAATAATAAAATTAAAACTAAAGTTAATACCTGAAATGGCTAAAAAATGTCTTAATGGTCTTCTAGGACCCCAAAACGGATTTTGTTGATATTTCCCCCCTCAGCTGCTGTTGGTCGATGGACTGTAATAGCCTGCTTTTCATTGACAATATAAACTCTCGTGGGAGCCCCTAATAGGCTCCAGCAGCACCCCTCACCCCATTTTTGCACTACTGATACGTTCATAATATTGGTGTTGTTTTCGCATAAATCGAACCCCGTAAACAATATTCCTACCAGGCACTAAACTTGGAGCGCTAGTGTAGCAACCAATGAGAACGTTTGTTTACTTTTGAAACAGGGCTTTTCTTATCTCTGTGCTGTGTAGTGTATTATATTTCGTGAAAATTATAACAAAAATTTGTGAAAAATTGAAAATGTTGAAAATGGAAGCTATTATTTAACAGCTGGTTGGGTTTTGACACTTGAAGATATATGCCAAGTATCTCTGAAGGTAATTTCTTTTCAATACCAACCCTTATTAAGAAGTTGTTGTCAAGGAGAATTTCAGCATCTAATCATGGTTTAAGATGGTTGTCGAGATGTTCAATAATAGCCTCCCTTTTCAACATTTTCAATTTTTCACGAAATATATTACACCACACAGTACAGAGATAAAAAAAGTCCTGTTTCAAAACTAAACAAACGTTCTCATTGGTTGCTACACTCGCGCTCCAAGTTTAGTGCCTGGTTCGATTTGTGAAATCAGATGTTCAGTTGGACCCTTATAAGTACCTCATTCTGAAGGAGAGGTGATATCCAAAATGCATTTACATATGCTATTTAACCAAAAAAGAACTGGAAACGTTAGAATGGTTTCCATATTTGTCAAATTTGTAGATTAAAGTACTATGAAATCATAGCCGAAAATCAAAACGCTATTAGAAGCTTTGTTGGACGGAAGCAGCACCCCATCACCCAATTTTTGGACGACGGATATGTTTAAGATATTGGTGACGTTTTCGTATAAATCGAACTCCCTGAGCACGAATATGAAATCAGATTTTCAGTTGGACTTATCTAAGCATGGTATTCTGAAGGTGAGGTGGACCTTCCCTTTAGAATGAGGTAATTAATCAATTGGTGCTTTAAAAAAAATCATATGTGTTTTTCCAAAAAAAAAAACCTAGAAAACTAGTGGGACGGGGGACCAAAACTTTAATCAAGTAAGCATCTCAATACTATGCGTTTACTGCCAAAGTATCATTTCAAAATTTCACTGAGGCAAATTCACCTATGCTTGACGCTTACTTCCCCTCCTCCCTATAGCTTTTTACGTGCTACTGTTATTTGTAATAAGGCCGAAAATAGATCAAATTAAACCCAGGCTATGCAGCTTGCTTCTACTCAAATAAAATTTTAATATTGATTATTTGGAATGCGTCAACAAATAAAAAAAAAGGTCATCGCCATGTTAGACCATTATGCCTGGTTTGTCCAGTTTGTCCACCTTGAAATGATAGGTTTGCTGATGGCTATAAGCTGATGACCAATTGACCATTGCGTATTGCTTGATAATATTTTATTAGACAGGCGTATCTTTCAATTCAGCCAAAAGGGGATACAACTATAATTTAGTTGAGGTATCAACGTAGTAAATATTTTTGTCATTCCCTTAACAACCATTTAAATTCGCGAGTTTATAACCTTGAACCGAAATACATTCGTTGGTAACGATAAATTTAAAATAGCAAAAATCGTACGAATCATTGAAACAAAACAGAGCTATCTGGCTGGTATTCTAATGGAAAAAATAAAATGGTTAAAAAGACTTACGTCGATAGCAACAGCTTGAAAGTACATAGTAGCTTTGACAAAAAACAAAACACTCGGAAAAGGTTTGAAATTATGCTACACAAGATAAGCGAAGGGTAATAAATTACAAATGACAAAAAATAAGGGTTAAAGTGGAATCGTAAGGTGATATATAAACGCTGGTGAAGGAAGCGGAGAGTAGGATTTTTGGGCTTTGTAATGAAAAGTAGCTATGTGCTTTTTACATAGAAAAAAACATATATATTCGATTTTACAACTAGAAACAACGGTATCATGTTTCGTGACATTATTTTTTTTTCTGCTACTTTTCTCGTGCTTTTAAAGAATTATTATTTTTTTATTTTTTTTGAATTGATAGAAGTGTAGTGAAATATGAATTCCAAGGTGTGGTACCTATAACCTACTACATCTAGTTGTATGTATTTTTTTTTTCATCGAATGTTGAACGTATTTAATCTATTTCTTTTCTTTCTCCCTCTTTTTCTTAAACGATTCCTAAAAGTAATTAAGAATTGGGGAAAGTGAACTCGAACAAAAATAATTTCATTTCGGAAACTTTTCCTTATTGGTTTCAATTTTACATCGCAAAAAAAATTATATTTTATTTGAAGAAGAAAAAGAAGGAAAAATACCGGAGTCGCTATTAGTATTTTACCTTTTTACAGTTTGAAAAAATGCTCAAGGAATAAGCAGCTGTTTAATTAAGTCAAAACACGTCTTAATCGGTACCTAGCTAATTTTATTACGTTTGTTTTACACAATCGATTCTAATCAGTGAATTTTCTCAGCCTGAGGTTAATTATTTACAAATTCGTAGCATTCATTAAATAATGTAATTTTAATTTTGTTCTAAAAAAAAGTACTGGTTTTTATATAGTGAGCCTTATGATATTTTTTTCAAAGCTACTAAAAATTCTATCTAAAAAACAGAGATGAAGCAACCATCATTACGAAAATTGAAAGAATAATAAAGTTAATCTGCCTATTGCTTTGATTTACATGTTAATTATAATTTGAATTAATTTTCACCTAGTTTTAAACATTTTTCCATTATTTTCGATAAATTATCTTCAATTTTACCCGTTTAAGTCAATTATTTATCTTATTTTCGATGATTTGTAACGATCTTTTTCGTATTTCAGGTTAATTTTTACCCATGTTCATCAATTTTTTCTAAATTTCCAATAATTTTCAACCTTTTTGACATGGATATGTCTTGGGATTAAGAGTCATATTCCAAAAACGGGACTTTTTAGTGTAAAGTTTTAAATTTTTGATCAAAAACTTGCGACGAACGATGATTATGAATGATTTTTGCTTTTTATGTTGAAATGTTGACATGAATACGTGTAATAAAAAAAATTGAAAAATGAAAAAAATTGAAAAATTTGAAAATATAAATAATCAGGAAACCTAAAAAAATTAAAAAATTAAAAAAATAGAAAAATAAAAGAAGTGGAAAAATTGAAAGATTAAAAAAATAAAAAATATTTTAAAATTAAAAAATAAATGTAAGTTTTGATAATTTAAATGTAGTTGGTACAATTTTTTTCCCGTTTTTGACAAGCATATGTATTAGGGTTGGGAGTCGTTTTCTAAAAACCAGACGTTTTTGATCAAAAACTCACGATGAAAGATGATTATTAATAATTTTTGGACTTCATGTTAAAATGTTGAGTATTTCAATTTTTTCATACTCAAGTCAATTTTCGAGCATTTTTCAACAATTTTTCTTGATTTTTATCAGCTTTTTGCACTTTTAACACATTTCTGTCAAATTTTCAACTAATTTCTAATGATTTTCAACAACATTTTCATAATTAACATCGAAAGATGTTTATTAACCGTCCTTTAAATGCAACTGAGTAGTTGAAATTTGGTATGTAGATTTTTATAGGGATCCTAGATGTGCTTTTTCGTAGTCTCGATTTTTCAGCCCCATTGTACCCTCCATGTAATCGCGATACGATGCTTTTTTTCTATTTTCATAATTTAGATCAATTATTTTGTGCACTTTTTAACCATTTATATCAAATTTTTACTTAATTTTCGTGACAATTTTTTCAGGTTATAGGTCAGTTTTCTCTCATTTTTCAACAACTTTTCTTGCTGTGTGGTAAATTTTTTGCACTTTGTACCCATTTTCGCCAGATTTGTACTTAATCATCGATGATTTTTTTCCATATTTTGGGTCAATTTTCTTCTATTTTTCAATATTTTTTCTTGATTTTTATACGATTTTTTGGAATTTCTTATTCATTTATGTGTGTTAGAAAATGTACGAAAACGAAAACAAATTGAAATTGTGTTTTGTACTGTACAAAACCAGTACAATATTTTATTTTTTTTTTATATTCTTTCCCTGCAGTGCCTTAGTTTTTGCACCCCCTCCTCCCATTTTGTTTTAATTTTTGCGATATCAATTTCAAAGTTTTTAAAAATAAATCAAAAATGACCAAATTTCAACATTTTGTTTTGAAAAATTTGACTAAAATAAGAAGACGAAAAAAAATTTTTAGGTAACCAAAGCCTACTACATCGTTTACTTATCAACGTAATGTTTAGGACCCATCTAATATACAAATACAATCAAACAGGTATGAATTTTGATAAAAATAAAAATAGAGACATCACATCACGGTCAGCGGAACTAATTAATTTGCTTTTTCACATAACGTAGGTATTATGTAATTGGCTCAAAAATCTGGTCTAAATACATAGAAGCGGCGCATCATTGCAACATATTTGAATGGAAATGATAACAGGTTAATACCCATTATAAGGGGTCGTATAAGTACCTTACCTGTATGCAAAGTTGATCTTACACACCTCATCTTGTACCCTAGTCCTATGCGTTGACGTTATATTATGTTAAAACAAGTTATTCATATATCCGAATTTTCATAATCTTCCCGCAAATGAACATCCGCAAATAGGTGAACCTCTTATATCTTTCAATGTAGTAGGAAATATGCACTGAACTAGTAATCTAGTGAAAGCTGTGGAATGGACGGGTGGACGGGGGACGTACACAATCGAATTGGCGTTTGTATTTTATTTACTATAAAATAAGATAATATTAGGTAATTCGTCTCGAGTGTTAGTTAATCTGTATTCGGATGTTTTACTGATAAAACATACAGAGTACGGTGATACTTTGTACGTTATTTTATTCGTATTGTGTGATCGCTGTAGTCTTACCTATTTTGTGAATTTATTTTTTTTAAAATGAAACTTTTCGTAAGTTTTATTCATTTTAGTTTATTTTATTATTTTTTCGTATGTGTAATTTGATTAGGTATATTTGTGCGATATTAGATTTATTTTTCGGGCTGTGTATTGATGGTGATTTTGTATCGAAATTATTACTTTTTTTTTTAAAGATTGGTTTTATCTCTATATCGACGAGTTGTGTTTGGCTGGTTTTAATCAAATTTCTAGGTACTTTTTAAAAGGTCACCTTTGCTCGGATTTTCTTTTGTTTATTTTTTAAACATGCAAAAACGTGATTCCGCGTTCGAACCGGGCTATCGTATTTAATTAATGCTCTTTTAAAGTACCTATCTAGCCCTCGACTGTTACGACGTGAGCCGATTTTTTAATAACGGCTTCGGATCGACTTGATTCATCCTTCAAAGAAATATCCATCTCGTATACTTTTACTTACCTACTTCGTTCGTGATTTCATTTGAATACGAAAAAGTTTTAATTTAGGTTTTTCTTTTGAGTGTTTTATTTCAAACTAGATGGTGTTTTTAATCTGAATCAAGTCTAAAATACATATTCTTAATTGAAAATTAATTTAAACGTATGATTTTCAAAGGTTATATCTTTCCTCTCCGAAAGATTATTATATGGCTTTTGATGTGTTGAAATGGGGGAGGTTTTTTCACCAGTAGTGTGGTTCATTTATATATTTTACTCTTTTTTTAAAGGAATATTATCATTAAGTTTAATCTAAAACGTTGTTTCTTTTTTTTTTTTTTTAATTTCATGTTTAAGTTTAACATGACTAGTGTTGTTTCAAAAGCTTACATGATTAAAAAAAAATTCAGTTTGTTTAATTATGTTGAAATTAACATTAACTGAATCCATTATAAGAATCTGTAATTATAAACACCATCAAAGTTCATAGATATATATTCTGAGGTTAAAAGTAGTGTTGAATCTCAACAACAAGTTTCCTATTTGAACTTGATAGCTTGATCAATCATTTTTACTAATTATTAACCAAACAGTTATAAGTTAGGAAAGTCACTTTTCAATGAATTGCTTAGGTCTACGTATCGTTGATTTTTATAGCAGAATTAAAAATTCAAGATGGCTGCATTCTTGAAAAATTGAGATAACTAGTTGTTCATAATTTACCTACATATTATTTGATAAAAATTGGCTAATTCAATTTTTTTAATTTCCTGAGTTCTGATAATTCAGATGCCTACAGTTAAATAGGGATGTCTAGTCTATAGGCCAAGACAGGTGGGAATTTCGAAGCAGTGGGGGGGAGGAAAAGTCCACTCTCTCTATTCTCAAGATGGCTCATGTTCTGTTGTCAACTTTCCTGCCGGTTTGTTCTTGTGGGGTAGTGGGAGTTTGATTTATTTATCTTTAAAAAATGAAAAAAACATAATCCAAGGGAAGCGAGGGCAAATATTTTGGGAGATAATGAAAAAAATGAGCATTTATGTGTGTTTTCTAAGCTTCAAAAATGGCATATAGAGAAGGGAAGGTTACTTCGAAATCTAGACTTGATGGGCCAAGTCATCGTGAATAAGTGTAATTCTTTCATCACATCGAATCCCTACCAAAGATGTCATCACAGGGTGGCCAGGGAACCTGCCTCTTAAAAAATTCCAACTCACTCCTGACCGTCTAAAATTTTCTCAGATTCAAAATCAAGATCATCAAAAGCTCTCATTTTTCTTCATGAAAATTTTGAGTACCTAGGTCCTAATACTTATGTCATGTTTTGAAGCACATTTTTTTTTTCAAAAATGTTGCTCTTGTTTTGGTCGAACATACATGAACAATATCACCATAGACACTAAAATGCCAAGATGGGAATCAACGGGTAAGCGGTAAAGGGATTACTAAATTTTTTGTTCAAAGTTACTGAAGGTTTCTCCATTAGGAGCGCTGTTCACTAATTCCTGTTCAACTTGTTCACACTTTTGATTGGTCAAAATCTCAGACGTAGATTTTTTCGGATTTCTATCTAGAGAAAGAATAACTTCCGCCTAATGGCCAGATTTCCATTTAAAGATGGAGTAACTTTTGACCAATAACCGTCGAACCAGAATTAGTGAAACAAATTCTGTAATCCCTTTACCTCTGAAGCACTAGATTCCCATTTTGGTGTTTCAGTGTCTATAGATATTACTAACTCCATCACTCGGGAAAAATTTCCCCTCCGCTTCTTTGTTGAAAAATATTTTTAGATAATCTGGGCTAAAAACATGGCTCTTTCGGTGCTTTCAATCTTTGCAACGTCCAATGTCTGAAATCCCTCCTAGTATCAAATAATGAATGAACTTTTTTTTCCATCGATATTTAAAATAATTTTACAAATTGGATGAATTTTAAAACAGCATTAGCCACGGTAACTGATGAAATTTAATTTTACAGATATTGCTCGCAGTGCTATACTTGGTACGTGCAGAAGAATCAGCCGAAAATGACCAACAGAAGCAATCCTTCCAAGTAGTTCTAGTCGACAATAAAATCTCAGACTCATCAGAATCGGAATCGTTAGAACAAAAACAGCTAAAACGCAGCTTAGAACATTCCGATTGGATTCCAACCAGCGGACCTAGTGGATTCGCTTTACCAGCTGAAGCAGCCTTTGCAGGCCCAGCAGCCATTGCAGGTCCGGCAGCTATCGCAGGGCCAGCAGCTGTTGCTCTAGCTGATCCCATCGCTGCTGCCGGAGCACCGATTGCCGCGGCTGCTGGACCCGGATTTATCGCAGCTTCTGGCCCAGGACCCGTTGCAGTTGCAGGTCCAATTGGAGCCCCAGCTGGTCTGTACACTGAAGCCAATTTAATCGATCCTACCGCATATGGATCTGGTTATGCACCGACTTATGCCAGGTATACATATGTAATTTGAACATGGATATAACTGTCCTGTCCTCCACTGAATGTCGATAATCTATCGATTAATTGAGCATTTTTTCTTCGTACCTATAAGGTACAAATAATAAATTATTAAATTGCCAGTAATCAGACTGAGACAATATAAATATAAAATTATGCACGCGTTTTAAAGCATTTAAACGAACGAACGCATGAACGTGCGTTTTACATAACAAATCGTTGACCCATATTTAACGCAACAGATATCTACCGTATTTCAAGATTAACTCGCCTAAACATCAAGTCAAATCGTAGGTACCGTATTTGGTTATCTATACACGTTCGTCATCAAAAAATATTTTACTACACGCTTAATTGATAGCGGATTTTTTTCTCCCACTATTTGGAAAAACCTTATCAACGTAGGAATCGATCATCAATTTATGGTTTTTGTTGTACCTGGCAGTGCATGACATTTTGGTAAATTAACGGTCTGTTGGTGTGGTCTACGTTCTTTACCGAAATGTACCAAGGTCTTGATTGAACACTTTGAAATTTCCAAAATTTTAATTAAACGTTGAAATTTTTTTTTTTTTTTTTTTTTTTTTTTTTTTCGTTAAATTTTTTTTTTTTTTTTTTTTTTTTTTTTTATGATAATCAGTATTTTAGTATTTATAGTTAATAAGAGTTAAGCGTTTAATTAGTGGCGATTGACTGGTGTTTATTTTACCGTCGAATTAGGCTTTGCATACTTTAAATTAATATTTCCTCGGTTAAAGTTTTCCCTTGTTTTTGTAAGAAGTAGGCTGCGTGTTCCAGTATAATATTTTAATTATTCAGAAAAATTACAAGTTAGTCCGTTTCAAGTTACGACTAA
Source organism: Ferrisia virgata (assembly GCA_900060175.1). Taxonomy (NCBI): domain Eukaryota; kingdom Metazoa; phylum Arthropoda; class Insecta; order Hemiptera; family Pseudococcidae; genus Ferrisia; species Ferrisia virgata. The sequence continues at coordinate 48,184 of FIZR01005610.1, forward strand.
GTTTTGCACATATTTAAAGCTAAGAGAAAGCCCATTCTCGCGGTTATTCATTTCGTTTACGTATAAACAAACCACAATGTAGGTTCTCTTATAAGTTTGACATATTCAATTAAATTCGCATTTGTTTTACGTCTTAACGAATTTTTGTTTTAAAAATTTTTTCAGATTTTTATTTTGGGAGATTGATTAATTTTTTTTTCTTGAAGAATAATTTAAAATCGAGGTTATTAGGTAATAGGTACATGTGGGTGGGTAACAGAATCAGAGGGTTATCAGAGTGTGTAAAATTCAAAATTCCTTCCAAAGATGAAAAAAAGGATAGGTTTTTAGCGTGATTTTCGTGAAATATTGGAGATTATCCCTACTCATATATATCTAATTCGTTGCCAATCTACGCATGTTGGCCAAATTCCAGCGATTTTGATCGGTATCGGGCAGAGTAAATAATTTTATTATTAGGAGAAAAAAATAGATACATATCTGACATACCTAAAAATGGTATTAATGATTTTCTGTAACCTAAAACCGATTTTTTTGATACTTCTCTCGCCCTCTTATCATCGGATTAGTTCACCTAGTAGCTTGGTTTATTCTGAAAATTTGACAGAGAAAGTATGGCTAAAAATATTGGATAGTTACTGTCGTTGCATTGATAAATGGTAAATGTTGTGCCTACAGCTGTAAAAAAATGCTTTCTTTTTGGCTTTGAAAGATTTATAAACCGATGGATTAAGTGTATTTATGTCAAGCAAAAATATTGAAATTTGAGTTCATATGTAATCTTGACGTTTTAATTCCATTAAATAAATTATTAAGCCACTTTAAAGCTTTCAGTAGAGTTTTTCGACACGCTTTCTTTGTAATTGAAAAAAATTAACTAAAAATCTCATAGGTGGAGTTGGGTGATTGAATCGCCAGGAAAGAACAACGGAGTCTTCGTTTCAGAACACATACTCAAGTAAAATAATAAAATATATATTTTGAGCCATCTATACCACGGCATAGAGCCATTTGGTTGAGTAAGATTTTTTACTTCTTGGAAGAACAAAATACTACAATTTTTATATGAAATAATCATTAGTATTTTTTTTTTTCAAATACGATAATGGTTTCATTTTGAAGGTATAAGTAAATGATTTTCTTAATTATTTAATTCTAAAATATGAGTGAAAATTATCAAAGGTTATCCTCAAGGTATTTAAAATACAGAGAAATTTATTTTTGTGATAGTTTCATCATTTATGGACTAAATGTTTTGAAATTTCAATATTTATAAACTTTCAAATAAGATTATCTTTTTATATATTTTGAAACTTACAAAAATTCTTTTCTCTATTTAAAAAAAAAAACCGAAATTTATGGGTAAATTTTAGATAATTTCGGTCAAAATTACCAATAAGTGGAGACAAATTTCAATTCTTGAATCTCGTTTTTTTGATGAAATAAAATTAACTTTCAAAATATCTCAGACTACTTCAATAGTCAATTTTATATTAAAGTGTATATTGAAGTTTCATATCAGTTTATGCTTAATTATAAAACTATAAGGAAACAAAATTTTCACTGATAAGATTGTAGATAGAGATACCCAGAGTATACCGTTGGATCGTAGTTTGAGTATACTTTTAGAGATTTTTTCTTATTTGTTTTGATTTTTTGCTTTGCTTCGTTCGAGTATTTCTATGTATTTGTTTGTCTTAAATTTTATTCTCAACTATTATTCGCATAGATGTATGAAAAAGAAAAAAAGGTTTGAATGTTAGTCTCCTCTTCCTACTGCTCCTTTTGAAAGAGTTATGTTTCTTCTAAAATAATTGTATTCTTGGTTCGTACGTCAGCAATTCTAGAATCGGATGCTTATTTAATACATAGATCACATACATACATAGTATATTCCTACCGAATATGTTTACATTTGCATATTATTATAACGATGAATTTTTTTCAACGAATTTTAATTAAACTTTCTTATATTATATAGCAACCCGAAATTTTGCAGCTTAACTCCACCAGCCGGTCCTCACATTCATTATTCGCCAACCGGTCCGCACGTGCATATAGGCCAACCCCAATTAGTATCTCAACGTATCGAAATCACCAAACCAGTACCGTATCCAGTTTACAAAACTGTAGCTGTCGCAGTTCCTCAACCAGTGCCATACGCCGTACCTCAGCCCGTCGCCGTGAAAGTCCCGCATCCAGTCCCGGTAGAAGTTCCAGTCGCTGTTCCAGTCGTCAAGCACTTACCTTACCCTGTAGAAAAACCTGTACCATTCCCAGTTGACAAACCATACCCGGTAAAGGTTATCAAGAAAGTCCCTATCCCAATTCCTAAACCGTACCCAGTACACATTCCGATCATCATCAAAAAGCACATTCATCATTATGAAACCAAACACTCAAAATGGGGCTGGGATTAAGCTACCAAGTTTGTAAAATTGGTTTTTAAGACTGCCATAAAAAATAAGTAGATGAATTTTCCTGTGCGCGTCTACGTGCGTGCGTTTCTTCTTTCAATTGTTTTTTTTCTTTATTGTGTATGGTAGACTTTCGATGTTTATTTTAATCCTTGTAACCACGAGATGAATTTTTGGAAAACATTTTGAAAGTCGGCCACTTTTTTGTGTAACATAAAAGCGCTGTGACTCGAAAATCTCACCATATATAAACGAAGAGATTAGGTACGCAGCATTTTATGTAACATTTTGTACGAAATTTATAATGAAAAAGACTTTTTCCTCGGGTACAATAGAACTTCCATTTTTGTAATTTTATCAACTTTCACAACATATTATGTCGCTTTGTTAGAAGTATTTAAAGCTCGTCATTGCTTCGTCTTCTGTTTGCTTTTTTTTACTTCAACTTTTATCCAGTAGTGTGATTTTTTTTCTATTCGACGATAGCAAAAAAAGTATTATTTCAAAAAGTAAATAAGGTACTCAAGTCGAGGTACATAATTATACTTTATTCGAAATACTCGAATAAAAGAAGGAAAATAAGAAATAATTGTGTATGAAGGATTCATTAACTTGTAATCTATTTTTATTGAATTCTACACCAATGATAATTCTACTCGTTAAACGAATGTTCAACGAGATTGAATTTCATTTAATTTGTAATAAAAAAAAATTGAATTTTTAAATACTTCCGTTATGTTTAATACATCTACGATCTACCTCATTACCCTTTACTTTTTTCATTATGATTTTTGTACTTTTAAAATAGGGTTTAATAATTTCGAATGTATTTCTATTTGGTAAGTAAAAGGTGTTTAAAATTTTGAATCATCTTCGTGTATTTTTTTTGTTGTTGTTCAAGCTCAATGATATGTACTTTTACTTTGTTAATGTAATTCTAAGAATGTTTCAGAAACCTACCAAAAACTTTTTAATAAATTTTTATAATTTTACAAACTTGCTAAATTATTTTCCTGCCTACTGGGTTTTCATTTCATTTTATAAATATGTGCGTAGGTGTTGAGATAGTTTACCTCTTACATTTTTTTAAAATCTTTTCGAATGAATGAAGGGAATTATATAAATGAAAATTCTGTCATGTTAAACATTCGAGTAAATATTTCATCTAATTCCTTCAGCTTTTGATGTTTACGTTGATTAAATTGCAAATGTGTTAGTTGTGAATTTCATACGTTAATCATGTTTTACAGAAGATGTCGAATATATACCTTCTGTTATATTCATTTTGAATTATTTTACTTGAAAATTATTATAGAAAATGCTTTTTAAAGCATTCCAGAAATATTTTTACGGAAATTTTTGAATATAATGCCTCCCGTATAGATGAAATTGATACCTCTTTAATTAGTATTATTTCGTTGAATAGTAAAGAGTCGTTTCAAAGCGTGCTAATTGACACGTATCAAGTAAATGCTAATTGCTTATAGTCACTTTTTTTCAACCGTCGAAGCTTATCAGCTGTCAATAAATAGTATTTTTCTTTGCGCCTTAGTTAAACATCATACGTAGTTTCACTCATCTGTAATAATATGATTGCATATGTTTTAGGTTGTAGGAATTTGACCCGCATAATCTCACAGTTGAATAACTGGTTAATTAACAGCGATACGAGTGGAGCTGTAAAGTTTTCATGTAATAAGGTTAACTTTTGATTTGATACCGAATAAAACATTTTTTTTCAATTATGGATACTTCTAAAGAAACTTTGTAGGTTATTTAACGCTCCAACAATTTGCTGCTTTCATATTCATGCAAAGTCGACTTAGTAGTTCTTGATTTTCAAAGTATCATCCCTCGTGAGCGATGTCTTGTTAAATATCAAAAGTGAAAGAAAAAAGGTTAATGTTTAAGTAATTTCATGAAATGATGCATACTGCATGTACCGAATTTTAGTTCGAAATATTACGCTTTACTTTCAATTTTAAATGTTGATAAAACGAGAAAAATGCTCATGTATGTAAATGGGTAACGTTAAAGAACTCACGTTCAGATGCAACACGTATGCCTCTTTAATCTTCATTAGGGATTCTCTTGAAGCTTTTTACCTCTCTACATTTCTGAGATATTACGAGGTAAAAACATCGATTAAAATAATATTGTAAAACAAAACTTATAGTTTATTCTTGTAAAAAGAACAATGCTGTTGAACATGTACATTATTGTGTTTTTGGGAAGAGCCGAAGGAAGTTCATGACCAAGTGAAAATTGTCTTTTTCAATCTTGAATGATTTGTCGTTAATATTATATTTATCCACGTTCGAGCCCTCATAAAACTTTCGTTTTACTCATTTTTTAAAGTTTTTTTTTTTTTTTAAGGAAAGTTGTTTCTTTGGTTCTTCATCAATAATTAAAACCGAATCATTATTTTCCTCACATCAATAATCGGAAAAAATACAAAATTAAAGAATTTATGCCTTTACTCCAGTAGTTTGATCGGTAAAGAGATCCTTTTTCAACTTGGTTAAATGTGCAAAAAAATGAGAAAACCCGAGGTTTTTACCCATAATCGAACAATTCTATCCATTTTATCACTCTCGTACAATCAGATTTTATTATATCTTTAATTAAGGTAATGAAATTAAAATTTTAAATACTAAAAATGTACTTGTGTAGAAGTACATGATTTTATTTTGTTAGTTCAACGTGTTCAACTTATCTATACACTTGTAGTTAGTTTACGAGAATCAAATGAAGAATGAAAATAAATTATTCAATCGTAAAATTTTATGATAAAAAACAATTTTGAACCTCTTTTTTCGAAAAATTTCATCAAAAAACTAATGTAAAACGAAAATTTTTGTTAAAATATCCATTTTTTTCGTTATTTATGAATTTTACTACCCTTCACCCCTAATGCAAGTTCAAAAATTTCAGTGTTACAACATTTTTTCATTGAAAATAAATTCATGATCAGAATTTTCTATGATTATGACGTATGAACGACAACAAATGAAAAAAAGATAAAAAGAAAAAAATTGAAAATGCATATTTTACATACCATTTTCGGTAGAACTTTCCAAATCTAATTAAATGGTTTGACATAAAAAAATAACAAAATAAAAATAATTACGAAAAACGATTTTTTGTGTTTAAAAAAAAAGTTTTTCTTCCAACCTTGGGCGATTGGCAAACCTTGCACTTGAATAATTTTCAATTTGACCGTTATTCGCCTAGTTGCTCGACGTCCGTGATTTTTCATTTGTGAAAAGATGATCCTTGTGTCGTTACGTCGTTCTGGTTGACCGCGTCAAATCAAATAATTAATTAATTAATTAATTAATATTTCTTCGTAATTTTGCGATTTATTTTATCATTACGTGTTACGGAAACAATATTTCACTTCGATTTCAATGATTAGTTGAGATTAAAAGTAATATGAATTTCGTTTTGTCAACCAAGCCATCGCGTCGTTTTGAGAACGGCTAAACGGGTAAGATGGCGGACTATTTCGTAGAATCGCAACTGAAAATATTGTATTCAGTTTTGTTTCGTAATTTTTAAGAATAATTATATTTCGTTGCAGGGCGATTTTTTTTACTTTATTTTACTGCAATCACGTCCTGATTTGTTTAATATTCTTAAATATTTCGTATATTTCTGTTTCAGTAACGTACTGAGGTTATGTGCGTATTAGTATTGCGTTTCGTGATGATGTAACCGGTGCCGGTGGTAAGTCGGGATAGTTGTATTCCAATTATTTTGAAATAATTTTATAATTGTGTTATTTTTTTTAATTGATTAACTCCTCAAATCCGAGGAATTATTATTTTCGCTCGGATGTATAATAGTGGGAATGAAATTCGTTTCCGATGGTGTTAGATATTTCGATTCTTCGTTCGGATCTTCGTAGTATTCGCTGGGTTTGAAATCTGTTCTTGCATTTTCAGATGGCGTTTGTACGTTGGATTTTTTATTCGGTATAACTATTGAGTACGGTAAATTAGATCGCTGATCTTCATTAGATGGGTAATATGTTGCTTGAGTCGGATATGGAACAGCGTTAGGTGTTTTAAGTTCAGCGGTGGCTGGTGTAGACGCAGGTACGTTTAAATTAAATGCATATTTCGGCATTAAACTTTGATATGGATTATAATATAACGAATTATAACTTTCGTCTGTATTTTGTTCGTTTCTTAACTGGTAAGGGAAGTAGTTTTGAAGCTGTTGGTAGTTATTTTCGAATTGTAAGCCTAAATTCGGATCATTTTGAAGGTATTTCGCGTTTACCATTTCGTACGGAAAAGGAACTGGTTTCGTTTTGGGATTCGCTACGTCGAGAATATTTATGTAAGTGGAAGCAGCGGTAGTTGGATTAAAAAGCGGGCTGCTGAGCTGTTCTTGACTGAGAGGAATTATCAAAGCAGGGATGGTTTTCTTATCGCCGTTTGAATTAGTTTCGACGTCTATCATTCGTATGAACCCTTTGGATAATCCTACACCCGGGTAGGCTAATTTATTACTTTGAAACGGCGTTGGAACGTTGTAGTACGGAGCAGCTACAGGTGGATTATAAAATTGATAATTTTGAACATTCGGTGTCTCGTAATTGTACGGTTGTTGATCTTTCGGTAACTCTTGTTTAGTTCTTGCTTTATGTTCTTTTTTAGCTACGTTATCTTTTTCTATTTCGTGAGTCATAGCGTCAGTTACCTCAAATTTATCGCTTTGCTTGAGTACACCATTGTGATCGAAAATTGTCTTGAATTGTTTTATATTTTGAAGATTATTTGCTACATATAACGCGTGTTGTTGTTGCGGTTGCTGTGCTGGTGCCGGTGAAGCCATGTACGCATTTCTTGTGTTCTTCATATTTGTATTTTTACGTTTTTTGTAAGTTTTTCGGGAGCGTTGCTCTTTGCCATTTGACATAGAAGGAGATCTTATGTAAGTTGGGGTATCTTGCGACGAAGATATTTCTACATTTGGTCCTAGTTGTTTCCAAGCTACCGGCGGTTTTTGACTGTAATCTTCGATCACTTTATTAGCATTTTGTTGGTATTGCGGATAATTTTGTATTTCGGAATGGTAACTTCTAGCTTTTGGCATATCTTTTATACGTTGATTATATATTTCTTGTTTGAAAGGTCGAGGTACAATATTCGCATGCTTATCATCGTCGACTCCGGTGTTTGAGTACGAGAATCGATACTTATTCTGCGATTTTTCATAATTACCTACACGCTTGATCGTCGCAACCGTTGGTTTTTGTTCTGAAGTTCTGCCCGGATCGTATTTACCTGGATAGGATACTTGAAATTCGTGTGGTTTGTATTCATCAGCACCATGATCGTCGTGAACATTTTCTTTTCCCGATGCTGTTAAAATGTAACTGTATTCTTTCTCTTTTGGAGTTAATCTCTCTGCTTTATATCGAGATTCTGTGTCCGAAAATGCTCTTTCTAAGTTTGTATTGGCAGTTTGGTGTTGATAATTTGTTGATGAAAACTTTTCCTCTTGGAGTGCAGATGGTGATAGTCCTTCTTTGTATGTTGTGTACATTGTGATGGTTTCTATCGGCGTTGGTGAAGGTGTATACGCATCGCCGGCGTTTATGATAAATGAACTGTAACTGGGAGATGATGTTTCGGGTACTTCTTCAATATGATTATGTTCATATTCGTGTTGATTAATTCTTCGGCGATATCTCGAATGTGTGTGTTCTGCATAACTAGATAGTGGCACGAAAATCACATTGGTCCAAAGAATCTGAAAGATGTATACGAATGTAAACAAGGAAATGAATGAAGGCTAAATATCGTATCTCTAGTGAAATTTAACGTAGATACGATGGTTAATAATGTGTTTTATTTACAATATGAGAATAGAAAATTTTTCATGTAATTCTAATTTTGTCAAGTCTCTTGAGTGAACATTGCATTGGTCTTAAGAAAGAAATTATTTAATCGAAAATGCAGCACACTCATAAAATGTGCTATTGAGGGCTTAAAAATGAACCCTAAAGTTACAGCTGTCTGTGTTGATTTTATTACGTGCATTAAGAGCACTTAGAATTGAGGATGTGATTCTTGAACTTGTAACAATATTTCCCACCAGTAGTAGATGGTTGAGAGTTGCTCTTGTAGGCGCTCCTCGTTGCAAAGGCAAAAAACCTTTTTGTTTGTGTGTTCTACTCAATTTTTTTTTTACTAAATTATTAAAATGAAAAATTGGACTAAACAAATGTGAATAGTTTTTTGTTCCTTTTGCAACGAGGAGCGGGTACACAAGTAACTTAAGGCCTTGCGTCACAATTACAAATTCGAAATTTCTTTTTTCACCGTCACCTTATGATACGTATACTTATTATAACAAATAATCAATGTCAACTTACGAAGTATAAATATTGTTTTCTTTTCATATTGATAAATTAATTAAACGCGCAATATTTTCGAACAAAAAATTCGCGACAGAGTATTTTTCATTGAAAATATAATGTCACCACAGCACAACACAAATAAATTAAACTAACCATACACGAAACGTGTATCATTTGTACACACACATATTACGATTAGTCTATGAGCATGATATTCGTTGAACAATATGAAAACGAATTTGCGAGAAATGGCGTGATTAAGAAAGCGGAAAAAATTATTAATTAAATAAAAATGACCCAAGTGCAGCCTAGCTAAGCTGGAAGTAACGTTCTTAAACGTTCGCGAACGATTTATTCATTGCAGCTGTTCATTTTTTGGGATGATCTGATCGAGAGACGGAGAGGGGATAAAAATGGGCAAATATCTGAAATAATTTTTATCTTAATTTTGATGCAAAAAAAATCTGGAAAATTTTATGGTGATTTGTTTCTTAGACATTTTTCAACGTCTCGTTTAACGTATTCTACTATTTTGGAATTTTTAAATGATTAAACATAGGTCTATGATAGTTCCCAAATTTGGACTTCATATACTTTCATTGTGATGTGTACTAACTTGTAATATATTCATAGGTGTATTTATGCCCTCGAATTCACCTACTCGCATCTTGAGATCATGCCTTGACGTTTTGTTTTGATATGAAAGTTGTATTTCGCAGTTTAGATGATTTATTAGGTTTTCTAATTGATGAATAGTAAAAAGTGATTCTTTTACTCTCAATTTTAAGTATAGGAGGATGAGATACATGGTCATTTTTAAAGTATAAGCAGGTCCACGCGCGTATTTTATTATAGTACTATTTTGGTTTTGATTTAAATTTTGCTAATGCCAGTTATGAAATTGGTAATTTTTAGTTTTATTTTTACGATTTATTGGATGTTATTCTCTTGATTACAAATCAATCTTCGTGTTATTTCTTGTATATTAATTAGATTTTACGATGACTGTGTAAAGTTGATTGTATAGTCAGCTTTATTTCCTATTTCTATGACAGTTTGAGAGAATGTCGTTTGTACCATGCACTCCGTAATTTTCTTCCGTGTCCGGAGTTCTATTCATATGATCATCGTCAATGTTATTTATTCATCGCTTCATGATATTACTTAATAATGCGTTAACCAAGCGAAAATGATGAATACTAATTATTGCTTTTCTACGTGTGCGATAATTTATTCATGTACCGGATACTTGCTGAGAGTACCCGATTAAATGAGATTCGGTACAAAAATTTTCCATCATATCGATTCAAGTTTGCTGTATGATTTTTAAAAACTTTATGCTCGAAATTACAAAATTGAGAGTTTAATTTTCAACTAGAAATAATTCCAAAGGGTCGTTTCAGTACTACACGGATTAAATATGTAGAATTTTTAGTGCTTGGATTTCGGGTTTCATTTTCTTACATTAACCAAATGGTTCGATTTTGTTACAAAGAAGTTTCACGTGTTTCTTGAACCCTAGTGTATTCATAATTAATATCGTGGCAGATTTTTCGTCTTGGAAATCAGTTACGTATTCGAATAAATATATTTAAATAAACCGTTCAATGTAAATACACTTGAAACTCAATTTAGTATTCATTTACCATACAAGCCAAAGGTATCTGCAGATATGATACGATAATTTAACCTTCGTAAATTATAGTATCAAGTTCAACTTACGAGTAAGTTTAAGTTCAACTTCCATGTACGAACATTGGTTTGAAAATTAATGTATCGCATCGCTTCTTAATCATCATTAATTAATTGTAGGACTGAAATGCTTATAGGAAGTCTTTATGTTTGTTTAATTTTCAAAGAAATTTCATTTTCGTCGTATAATTAATCGTTTAAGGATATCTCGCTAATAAACCCTATTAATCACGTGTAGATGAATATTTCTTGAAGAATGATTTTACGTAATGTTGTAATTTGTCAAATTTACCTAAACCCACGTAATTCTATTTAGTATACGTATCGATGGAAGGGCGTTAACGAGATGGACGAAAAATCTACCCATCGAGTCTTTTGAATGACAAGTGAACGAAATTTCTCTCTCATAGTAGCATCTTTTCCACCTACTGATTTTTTAGGCTAGCTAGAGTAACTTATTAGAAACACTTTCTACATATTCTCTGATATTCAAGGTTGTTTCTGTCTGGTAATTATATTACCGGCCAATGTACTCGTACCGACCATACCATTTAGTTATATTGTATTAGTAGAGGGGCATTTACGTATACCTGGATCTACCTGCCTCTAGTTCTTCATTTTCCATTGTTTACAAATTATTGTAATTATACGGTGGCTTGCGGTAGAACTTGTTCATAATCCTCTATCATTTTCAGATACATACTAAGTTGCTGTTTTATCGGAGATATCGTTTATTCGCATTTAAACTGTTAGCGAAATTATTCGCAGGGAAGGTATAATCGCGCGCGCTTGAATTGCAAACACTCTGGTCGTCATTTATGCAAATGTAACGATTTACTCATTTTTATGTGATATGATTTTGAATGGAAATTGTCAGTTTTGTTGATTTTTTTCAATTACCTACCTAACTGATTTGTTATTGAATTGAAAATGTTTCTTTACCAGCAGTATTTCGTTTCTGAATTTTTTTTTAAATTTTCACCTGTTTAGTAATTACTGTAATTTTAGAACTCGAAAAATACCACTGAAATATTTTTATAAGACATTTTGAAGATGATCCGTTTTGATTGTTTTAAAAGAAAGAGAAAATTTTTGTGTTCGAGAAGTAAAAAGTTTAAACTCCTATTATACAATTCAAGGGCATTATATTTCGCTAGCTAAAATTGCGGTGGAGTTTTCGGTAAAATTCGCGTAAAGGGAAAACTTTGTGACCGTAGGAGTAAATTATAAAAGTAGTAATGTAAGCTTTTGGTAGTTTCTTTCTGTCAACGTATAGTGGTTAAAATGCCGTTAGAGTTCTTCGTATTTTTGTTGGAAAAATTTAAAGGTTGTTGATGAACTATTTTTTTTTCAACTGATATGTTTTAACGTTCTCGAAATTAGTATAGTCGCAAAGGGAAATCCGTGCGATCTAAATGTTAAAAGCATAATTTTATTATTGACTCCTGTCCTAGCATGCCTGAAGAACAAATTTAGCTTGGGTGACAATTTTTCTGACATCCCCTCCCCAAGGATTCACTTCCCTTTGGGAGAAACACCCATATTTCCTCACATATGGCCGGCATCGAAAAATTTCTCAAATAAAATTTGTAACTTGAGGTATCAGGGATATTTCGATTCATTTGCAAAATTTCGATCATACTACTCCCTCACCCCGTATTTCGCAAAATGTTTGTCAAAATGACCCTAAGAATCGATTATTTCTGTTTTACATCAAAATTAACTGACATACGATCCTATTCAACAGAATCAAAATTATTCAAAATCATGAAAAGTGTTACGAGAATAAAAAATGAATCGAATATATTTAATTATAAAGGAACATTGCTACGCGACAATTCGAAAAGTACAGAGAGTATATTGTACGAGAGTCGTTAAAGTAAAAAATAGAAATCGAATTTTGGCCGCAGCCATCTATATCTGAGATCGAACAGCCGCGTATATTTCTATACAATCACGAATTTACAACAAAAAGAATATATGTACTCGAAATTTAACAACTTTCAGCTCCCATCCACATTGTAAACCCCCTCCCCTTCTTAATTTATGATGGTAGATTGGTGATAGGTGCATTGTGGGAAATATATGAACATTTTTTTAGATAGATGGGTATTTAATATTTCCCATGGAGAGGATGAAACCGGTCACCAGCTTCCTCAGTTTCCAAACATGATGTTTAAATCATAGTACGAACACAGGTTTTTGGCGTAGAAGACAAAAACCGCATTATACAGTCCTCTTTACCAAAAACTTTACGAGAGAGTCTTACTGTTTCGAATTTTGGACACAGCTCGTTATTGGATCTTGAAAGTAATGCGGTATTTGTTTTCTGCGAGGTCGATTCATACGAAATTGACTGCAAGAACGTAAAAATTACTTAAGTGGAAATTCGAAGGAGTTGGTACCTCGAAGTTTCACCCCCTTCCCCATCTCCCCTATAGGAGATATTGAATACCTCTCGATTTACAAAATTTTTATACGTTTCCTACATTACTCATATCACGCTTTATACGTTTATTACCAATTGCCGCCTATTATTTAAGATGTACCTATCACCATCCATCATAAACAATGAAGGACGAGGTGGATTTACAATGTGGGTAGGAGCTGAAAATTGCTAAATTTCGAGTATATGTATTCTTTTTGTGATTCTGAATGAATTTAATTCTGTTGAGTTAGGTCTTATGGATGTAAAACAAAAATAATCAATTTTTGGGGTAATTTTGATAAATATTTTGCGAAATGCAGGTTGGGGGAGTAGTCTGATCGAAATTTTGCATATAAATCAAAATATCCCTGATACATCAAGCTACAAATTACATTTGAAAAATTTTTCGATACTGGCCATATGTGGGAAGCTAGGGGTGTTTCTCAGAAAGCTGAGTGAATCCTTGAGGTAGGGAGCGTCAGAAAAATTGGCACCCAAGCTAAATTTATTCTCTAGTCATTCTAGAACTGGAATCAATCATGAAATTGCTTTTAACATTCTGATCCCCCAAAGATCATTTTTGGTTGATGAAGTTTTTTTTTGATTATTTTGGTTACAAAATTAATTGCTATTTAATAGGAAGTATATGTTTATTTGAAGGCGGTTTAGATCTGAACCATGAAACGCCGCCACGTTATCGTGTTGTAAAGCTCGACTCATCCAGAAAACGTTAATTAATAAGATAAAATGTAAATTTCAGCAAACAAGAGTTAGCGGTAAACCCTTATCGAATTTCTTGTGTGTATACAAGTGGAATATGAGAAACGTTTTCTAATTGACGTGTGAGAATAATAAGACATGTTGTAGATTATTAAATTAATAAAATTTATTATCTCGTAGTCTTACAGAACGCGTTCTTTTCTGGATGGTAAAAAAAAGTTTTTTTTTTGATTATTCAAAAAGAAATAGTACAAGAATAAGACTAGTTGAACTGATGAAATAGAAAAACAATTCAAAGTATATCTTATCTATAAAAAAAGGAAAAAAAAAACATTTCTTAGAAATATTTATACAAAATTGTGACTTAATAAGAAACTAAAAAAATTCTATGGTCTATGAAAACCTATTTTGTACACTTGAGTATCACGTAATACGCTCTTCGGGGGTATTACACAAATAATAAGTTTAATCAAGAGAAAAATATAGTAGGAGAAAAGAGAGAAAGTAGGTGATTTGGATTTGGGTTGGGCGCAGATAGTCAACCCTATTATGAATTTCACCTACAATACAACATATGTGGTCTATACATCGAAAGTCAAATAAGGAATACCTCGTGGATTAAATTTTTTTTGGTAAAAAAATTAACCAGTTACTCGTACTTTATTGTAATTATTTTGTTCGGCAGTGGCGAAATCGTATCTGTAGTTACCATTATTGACTGGAACGAATGGTTCGTCTTTCAGTTTGGTAGGTGCAGATGGCGTGGTAGATTTGATACCTGAACTAAAGATACTTTTTGCTGCAGTTGGATTTTGGGCCTGGTAGAACGAACTGTACGAAACATACGGAGTATTGTGGGGCTGAGCGAAAGATACTGGTTGGTAGTAGGCATTGGGAAGAGTATTACTCAAAAGGTAATTATTAAAACTGGGTATTTGAGCAGTCTGTGGAGTTTTCACTGAAGCTTGTACTTGAGATAATTGTGGCGTTTTAACTTGAGCAGTCGATGGTTGAATGGGGGCGACTGCGGCTGTTTTGAAATAATCGTTGACTACGTTGGGTGCTACTTGAGCTACCTGGCCATTTTGTGAAGTGGTTTGAGGTAAGACGTAAGGTACAACCGATGGATACAAGGGGAAATTGCTGAAATCAACGTAAGGGTAGGTTTGAGGGGCAGCGGCTGCTGGCTGAGTGTAGTATGGCTGTACGAAAACTTGTTGTTGTTGTTGAGGTGTTGATACTATTCCAGCTGCTGATGGTTGAGCAGCGTATAAAGAAGCGAGTGGCTGTTGATGTGATTGGAATAAGGCAGCAGCTTGTTGAGGTTGTAGAGCGTAAAATAGCTGATCTTGTGGGTAAGCGATGTATTGTTGGGGTTGCGCTTGTACTTGTACTTGCGGAGTGCTACCGGTTGATGGTGTTTGTGAACTTTTTAAATTGTCACGTTCGATATCTTCCAGTTGGACTTTGCCGGTTTGTTGTAAGGGAGCAGCTGTATACTGGGTGGGTTGCTGGTGGTTATATTGCTGTTGCGATTGTTGATGTTGATTATATTGTTGGGGTTGCTGTTGCGAGCTGTGTTGACCGTATTGTTGGGATGTTTGTTGACATAGCGATTGGTGTAAGATGAATAATACGAAGAAAACGGATTGCATTTTCTGAAAACACAAAAAATTGCATTGGTGGTATGAATAATAAGTTATTGTCGTAAGAGTTTGGATTGGATTAGGTTGGATTCACGTTTAGTGTACTGATAAAGACATTATGAGATAAAGTCAAATCGAATGACGAAGATTAGCCGTGAAATTATACTATTTTTATGGAGTACGTTTTACATACAGGACGTAATGGCTCCATCGTCCATCGACATTATAAATCGCTTGCCCGACGCGACGACGGTACCGCTATTCTACATATTACATTCGCGGTAATTGCTATACGAGTTTTGTACACCACTTTTATCTTCTATTGTATTTAAGAAAACAAAAAAACTATAATGCCATTCGCTAATTAGAATTGTTATTATGTAAAAAAATATAAAAAATGATAAAAATAATTGTACAATTATAATTAGTTATGGATGGGTTCGAACAATTCGCGAATCACCATACAAATGTTGGTAAGAGTGGTGTAGGTCTTGGTACTCAAAAGAAAGCATAAGTGGTTTGATAATACGGTATGTAAATGCATTATTCGTCTAGTTAAACACCATCGTCCTCTCTGCTCTTTAGTTTGGTCGTTTTAAATAACAAATTAGCGAGATTTTCACACTCGGAGTAATCTAGTTCGTAGATATGCAGTTTTTTCTTTCTTTTTTCGTTTTTCCTTTTCTTAATGGGCGAATTATACATGATGATTTTTTCATTCGGCGGTGAATTGAATATTTTAAAATGTGTATTCTAAATTCCAAATTAAGCTCTTGACGCTCTGAAGTATAAGGATTTTGTTAATAACTGGGTAATGATGAAAAAAATAGATGAAATTTTCAGATTTCAGGGAGAAACTGAATCTGCTAATTGTAGTTGGTTCAAAGATTCGTAATATTCTGTGGGTAGATTGTAAGCTTGCCAAAAAATTTCATTCACTTCGTTGACATTTTTTTGGTGAAATTTCTTTTCATTTCATTTTAATAATAATGAGAGAATGCGCAGAAATTGGAAACTGATGAAAAGTAAAGAAAAGTTATTTGGTATGATTTCATTTTCAAATATATCTACACGGAAAGTTATGACTTGATTTAAATTACAAAAATCTATGTAGTATAGTCTCTTTATTTTTCGTAAGATTTGACGGCTAATTCAATGATTGCAATAAGCCCTGTAAGCTATAATAAATATCAATTCAATCGAATAAAGCTGTGACCCGGACAGAATTCATAGTTCCCTTTTCCCTCCATGTGTGGAGTTGACCTCAGGAGAAGACCAAAACCACCAGAAAATTTGATTTTCTTTCTGTACTGCCTCAGAAGCTTCAAAGAACCAATTGCAAGAAAACAAAAATATTCTGCACTAAATTCTGCATTAGATGTAATTTTCATTTTTTGAAAAAATTTGACTGTTTACGTAGTAAAGGGCTGCTGAAAATTGACCCCTGTTTGAATTTTTCTATTTCAGCATTATAAATTCATTTGTAACTCTTGAAATATGTTTTCAATGGCAAAAATAATCTATTCTAAAAGTGTTTTACGTTCCATTCTGTATTCGAAGAGTCTTATTAGTTTTCTTGAAAGTTGTAGAGTTGGGTCCCAAAATGAGGAAGCGCTGAAAATTGAACTTTCCCTCTTACCTTCGCTCTTCCTACCCAAGGAAATTTCAGTTACTCACTGGAAAAATGAAAAAATAAAAAAGCATAAAAATTGCCTATCGAATGATATTTTTAAATATCTATTTTAGCTTCTCCCCTACCTAATCAACTCTTCTGTGGATGTGAATTACTTTAAAATCGGATCACTTCTCTAATTGAAAGCATATTTAAAGAGTTACTTATACTGAAATTTATTATGTTAAAACATGAAAAAAATTTTAAAAGAGGCGAACTCTAAGCAACCCGTGCAACATGAAAAATGGAATTTTTTCAAAAAATAAAAATTCATCCGGTATAGGATTTAACGTGGAATATTTTTGTGCTCTTGCACTTTTTTTATTTTAGGCTTCTCTGAGGCGGCACAGGGGTGCAGCCTAATTTTTTGGTATCTTGTGCCTCCTCTGGGGGTAAGGTGCGCATTTGGAAAGCAGAACTTGCCAAATTATACAAAAATCAACATGTAATCCAAAATTTAATTTACTACGAATTTTGTATACGTAGGCTCTTTCGGGAGATAATTTGACTCTTACTACATTCAAATTTGTGAATCTCAATTATCGATTACATTATCATTGATACTTCTGTATCTTTTTCTACTCCAACATAGTTCAACGGACGATTGTTTACCTTCTTACCTATTTCTTTTATTTTTTACAACGATGCTTGTATGCAAAGCCATTTGCTACTCTTACCTTCTTCTTAGCTTTGAATAGGAAAAATATTTCAAAAAACAAACTTTTACTTTCGTCTAGATTCATACCGTGCCAGTATTTAGACTTTTAAGAGCGACGCATGAAAAATATGAAAAACTAGAAAGTGTTAATAAACCGGTTTTTTACATTTGTAGTATGGTGCAGTAGGTGATCTTCCTCAGATGTGTAATACAATAGTGTAGGTATGAGTATTCATATAGGTATGATATATGTTATTTTATACGCACAAGTACAGTTAGCTCATACGTATATCTGTTACACTGATCGTATCAAATTCATACTTGAGTATATCTCGTATAAGACAATTGCTTAAAGAGCACCTTGAACCAGTAATACGCGGTCTGATAATCATCGTTTGTACATTAGTATTTCATGCACCATCGTTATCGTGCGCTATATTTTTCTTATTTTGCTTCATCGGCTTAGTTGACTTTGCAATGAGACATTTCCGGTCGACGATATTGCCCCTTTAAATATATATACGTGGTGTATTTTCTTCCGCCAGACTACACCGAAATGTTATTTTTTCTTGTATATTACACGCAGTAGTGTAATATACGTGTGTCTAACTGTCTGTGTACAAATGTAGCTTGAAGCAAACGCTAAATGTTGGATTCCTTTTTCTATTTATCTTCTTCCTTTAGCATCACGATGCCTAGATACGTAACGTACTGTCTACTGTACCTATCAACGTTTAGCCGAAAAATATTTCCTGTTAGTTCGTTAGTTGCCCGAGTGCACCAAGAGTAAATAATAGTTGACATTTTGGAAAATGAATCATTTTCTATATTTCACCCTGGAGCCTAGAATTAGCTACCTTTGTAAAGTTTTTTAAAAAAAATGTGAAAAAAAATAAAATGAAGTATAATGTGGTCGAATATTTTGATTATGCATGAAAGGATTGTTGGTGACAGTACTGAATCTTGAAATTTATATCATTTCAATTTTTACAATTGTTCTGGTGCAAAATTCGGTGTGCGTTGTGATACGGTTGTGAGAAATTTTCGTACAAATTGTATTTTTTTTATTTTAATTTGTATTTTTATGAATTTTAAATGTTGCCACAAATAAAATTATACGTATTAATAAGTGAAAATATGCAATAAGTAAAGAAAACAACGGAATAATGAAATATCTGTATTGATGCGTGAATGTGATCAATGCTGTCAGTTTCTACCTAATATATTTGTAAGATTTTCCTACTTTCGTCGTTTCATGGTGCAGTCGGGCCACTTTTGATACTCCACATGGAATTATTGGAAATTTTGAGCTGTGCTCGCCCCCCCCCTTCTCCTATGTAAAGCCCACATTCTTCATTTTTCAATATTATATTCAATTTAAAATCAGACGAATTAAAACCTACATTTTGATACCCATATGGAATTTTGTAATTTTGATCCCCCTCCCCACAAATCACAATTTGTAACTGAGATTGGTTTTGCGCTCAAAATTATGTAAAGTTTGAAATTAGAAAGCTTAGAAACCTATAATTTAGAACTCCACATAACATTTTTCAAAATTTCGAACATTAGTTCCTCCTGCCCCACGCCCAGTTCAATTCTCATTTATAACAATGCTATTAATGAAATCAGCTCCTTCGATAACCCCTACGCATGTAGTTTCAAGTTTTTTTTTTCAAAAAATCTGAATTTTGAGGCGCTAAATGAATTTTTAGCAGTAAATCTACATCCTGGTAATTACGACACATGCGCATATTGTTTTGCGCTCGAACCCCTTGAAGAAATGGGAACAGATGTACAATTCTGCGAAACCCAATTTTAAACATTTCCACTAGCAGTCTATTCACGTATAGTCAAAGGTCGAATTTCAAAACCATAAGAAAAAAAAGTAGGCGAGACGAACGTCTACACTACATTTGTGTAAATATTATTTTGAAAAAACCTTTAGATATCCGCTTTGAAGCATGAATATCTTGAAAGGAATCCCAGTAGGTGTACTAAAACGTCGGAAAAAAAATTTTCCAACTCTTTACAAATCCTATATTTTCTTTTACCTCGATAAAAAAGAAATCAAAACGTATCCAAATGAAATATTCAGCAGCTTAAACGATCCTTAATTTTTTCTTTACTCGTTGAATATCTCATTGAAAACGCAATCAGATTTTTTACGCTTACTTTTGGTTTGTGTCCGTAAATGTAATTAGTCTCACCTACAACGAATCGACCAATCAGAGAGAGAGGAGATTTGCAATCGAAATTTGTACGTGAAATTGAATTATAAAACGAAAAACATACAACCATATAGTGTTATGGTGGTGTAGTGTGTCCATGTACTCCTAATCAGGCTCTGGCCAAATTTTCATCATTAGTATCTTATTCACTACGTTATGGAAAAGTAAACGAGAAACGAGACGTTTTAAATTACCTGCACTATCAAATTCATGTAAATACGTATAAAACTCGTTTATTCAATTGGCACGTGGAGTTCACGTTTTTCTTTTTCTTTTTTTCGTTTTCATTTTTTATTGTATTTTTTTTTTTTTTTTTGTTTTCATCCCGAGAAAATTGAAGAAAATTGTTTTTGTTGCTAACGAAATATTTCAATTGTTTAATATGTTGTCTTGAATTTTAATATTTGTTTTCAATTTGAAAAAGATATTTGGTGGGTAATTTTGTTATGTTATTTACCTCAATGAGTAGGATGATCTTGGTACTGTTCGGTAGTTATAGTTTAGTCAAGCGATATCAAATTAAGACCTACGTGCAGATAGTGACAATAGCGTAGCTTAGCTAAGAATTTCTCAAAGACAAGGATCAAGTGCGTTGTAAAATTTTCTGTGAATTAAGCACTTGGAATAAAAAAGTTAATTTTTTCCAATCTCAGATTAGATCATGGAAAAGGAGTGAAAAGTTTGATCTTACAAAGCGAGGGCAAAATTTTGACAGGACTTTTTTTAAACTCAAAAAAACATTTTTTGAAGCATTGTAAGGAAAAACGAAAGTTTTAAGGATTTTAACTTCAACGTAAGTAGTACTTTTCATTTAATGTTGGAAATTGGTCAAATTTTAATTAAAGCGAATGGCAAGGTGCTACTCATTTTTCGAAATCAGCTTTTTCAATGGACTAACTTTCACCTAACTTTACTTGAAGAGTCCAAATGAACCTCCAAAAAATTTTGATTCGTGAAAGTAAATTTGAGTCTTAACGACTTGGACTTGGTGTTAACGTGAGAGGTGTATAAGTAGGGGTAATTTGACCCCTTGTAGCCTTGTTAGCAAATTTAGAGTCTTAGTCTATTGTTATATGGATCTATGGCATGTGGGGGTTGGGGGGAACCTACAAAATCTGTTTTGGCGTTCTAGAAGCAATTTTTAGACCAGTCAAATGCTCATCTTATTACTTCTTACTTTACTCCCTAGCTAAATTTATTTATGTACTTGGCTTGAAACCATCCAAAGTTGCTCAAGTTCGGTTAATGGGCTTGAATTTCGACGATGAATCACATAATACTGTATAAATTAGTGGGGTTGACCTTGAGTCAAAATTCAGTCTTGTTAAAAATTTAGATAAGGGGTGCTGACGGACCATAATTTAAAAAATTGTTTGTTCGTTTTTAAGCCAAAATGTAGAATTGAAAGTTGTATCACATATCCGAAATTCAGTTTTATACAATAGTTTGAGAGGGGAGTCGTGGAGAAGGAGTTTTCCTTTTCTAACTTTGAAAAAAAAAAGTCCGTTTTGTGTCCATAGATTTGGTAATTGAATAGCTGTGCTTCGAATCCTAGTCGGTTCCAATTAACACTCGTGTTCACTTGATAATAATTGAAAATTAAACTGCTAGAATGGGTGATTGTTAAAAAAGTTGAAAATTAATTAATACTAGTGATGTTGTATGATTTCTCTGGCCAAGAAATCATGTAATATACACTGGTACCTCTGCCTATCTCACTTGATGTCAATGTTTGGAACCCTGGCCAGGTATCAAGTATTGATGTCAGGTTGAGGTAGGAAGATGAAAAAGAAGAAAAATCCTCCGATATCAAAAAAAAATTATGCTAAAAGGATTTTTTTTCATCTCTTCTGTTGAAAAATTTAACCGTAATTGTAAAAAAGATTTTTTTCACTTTATTAGTTTTCGAATGAAGTATAATTATAAAATAATGTACTTCATAACCGAATTGGTAAAGCCATACATTTATAAACTGAATAACTATGATTCGAAACACAGTTGATTCTGATTAATAGTTGAATTAGAGTCTTAAAAATTTGCTTCCTCAATAATTCTAGTAAACTTCGAAATTTAGTAAAGGGTTCTTTCTATATGTGCATTTTGGAGGTTTCGACTATTCATTGTACTTCCTTGCATTATCAAAAAAATGGGGTTTTGGGTGGTTTTTAAGTGAACTTGTTTGTTTTCAAAATCATATTTTACGAATTTTTTGTCGTTGTTGTTTGGTTTAACTTCAATGTAAGGATAATTTACTCACGAGTTGTTATTTCAGAGCAGCGTATACCTATGTTAGTTGGTAATGATAAACAATTTTTGTTCTTCAAGCTGTATTTCAATTTTTTGGTTTCGGGATTTTGTTAGACACTCTGAAAAAAATGTTCTTCATCTTATTAGTTTTCTGGTGATGGGTATGAATTAAGATGTGTTCATCTATTCGTTAATTGTTACTAGCTAGGTTACCTAATTGATAAAACTATAAATTTGTAAATTGAAAAACTATAATTTGAATCCCAGGCAATCCTTATTAATTGTTGACAAGAGTCCTCAGGCTGCTTCCTCGGTAATCGATCTAGTGAG